>LBNU01021343.1:0-12017 GCA_014162995.1 Artemisia annua | reverse complement strand
TTTTGTACATAACAAGCAGTGTTAACTGCTTCAGCCCAAAAAGTGATTGGCAATTTTGAATCTGCCAACATGGTTCTAGCAGCCTCTATTAGTGTTCTATTCCTCCTCTCAGCAACACCATTTTGTTGAGGAGTTCTAGCTACACTAAACTCTCTCTTAATACCCTTATCTCTGCAAAAATCATCCATAACTCTATTCTTAAACTCTGTCCCATTGTCACACCTAATGACTTTAACTTTCATATCATTTTGGTTTTCCACTTCTGTGATAAAGACCTTAAGAATGCTAGTAGTTTCATCCTAAGTTTTAAGAAAGAAAACCCATGTGAATCTACTAAAGTCATCAGTCACAACAAGACAATATTTCTTGAGATTAATGCTGCTCACAGATGTAGGACCAAACAAGTCCATATGTAACATTTGAAGTGGGTGAGCAATAGAGTTAACCAACTTAGACCTGCAAGAAGCTCTGTGTTGTTTCCCTTTAAGACAAGCAACACAAGTTTGATCATTTT
This sequence comes from Artemisia annua, assembly GCA_014162995.1. Lineage (NCBI taxonomy): Eukaryota > Viridiplantae > Streptophyta > Magnoliopsida > Asterales > Asteraceae > Artemisia > Artemisia annua. Next base: position 11,503 of record LBNU01021343.1, on the reverse strand, counting down.
CAAATCTTTTCTGAGGCAAACCTCTTACCAAACCATCTTTAACAATCTTATTAATGTTTTTGAAGTTAATATGACCAAGTCTTCTATGCCATAGCATGGATTCATCCACTGTGGCCTTTACAAGCAAGAAAGTATAATTATTTTTAGCAACAATGTTGTTCATATCAAAGCTATATAAATTGCCTTTTCTAGGGATTTTAAGAAGAATCTGACTCTCATCAGGCATCTTGAAATCCTTAGAAAGGACATAGCACATTTTTTCAGTAAAAAAAACATTGTTTTTCTTGTCACACATCTGTGACACACTAAAAAGATTATACTTAAGCACTTTCACATAGTACACAGGTTCAAAATCCAAGTTACCAGTTTTAATAACTCCTTTACCAGTAACTTTACCATTAACTCCTCCTCCAAAGCTGACATTTTGTCCATCAAAAGGTTCAAAGTTTGATAAATAGGACAAGTTGCCAGTCATGTGCCTTGAACATCCAATATCTGAAATTCCTTGATCTGACCTTTTTGCCCTTGGATGTTTCTGCACATAAAAAGAAAGAAGTTAGCTTCTTTTGGAGACCCAAGCCATGATTGACTTGGATCTGCCTCGTGTATCAATATAGTTAAATCTATCAAAGGTCATTGATACACCATTGGGATTGGTTGTAGTGTTTATTCCTTTAGGTTTCCATTCCCAACGTGCTGAGGCCTTCACAGCATTTCCCATGTTCCCCTTTTTCTTATTTACAACATTAACAGTGGGAACTTTTGAAGTAGCAGTGGAAACTGCTTGTGTAGATTTTGGCACCCACTGTTGTTTAGGTTGAGCCTTTTTGTTGTAAAGAGAACTTTTATCTGTTTGTGCAGATTTAACAAAAGTAGTTTTTGGCTTTGCACTTAAAACAGATGACTTAGTAAAAGCAGTGTTAACAGTTTTAGCAGTGGAAAAACTTTGAGGTCCACTTTTCAAAAGTACTGCTCTTGGGATCATGTTGCTGTGTGAATTAGGGTGAGTTTGATTATTAAACTTGTTTGTGGTCACCCTATTCTTCCCATAAAATTCCCTTCTCCCACCATTAGAACCACACTTAGCATGTAAATGATTAAAATCACCACAAGTATAACATGCCTTGTTGTTCATCACAAAATCACTACCTAGTTGTTGAGATTTGACATGATTCCAACTCCTCTGGTTACCCCTAGGAGTTGATGACCTTTTTCTATACATCTCAGCATACTTTACAGTTTGTCTAGGTTTGTTTACTTGTTTCCTAGCTTCTTCTGTATTAGTATTAACAACCTGTGGGATGGGTTTCTCAACACTGTTTTTAACATTTTCATCTATAACAGATGAATCACTAGCACTCTCAAAAACATCAGTGTCCTGCTTAATCTCTACCTCACTTTTAACAAATTTGGGAGGGCCATATTCAAGTATAGGTTCTTGAAAATCCTCTATGCCTGTATGTGCTAAATCTATGCCTGGAGGTGCTGGAACACCTCTAAGTGGTGGAGGTACAGTGTTGTATCCTAAACCAGACTTAGCCTTATTAGTTATTTGAGCATCCCAAATCTTTTCAATAGACTTAGATTGATAAAACAAGGTGTCAACAGATAAATTTACATTTTCATTCACCTTTTTAAGTCTTTCAACCTCTTCTTTCAAAGCCTCATTTACTGCTATCTTATGATCTAACTCTCTTTTAATGACAATCATATCATCACTGAATTTAGATTCATTTTCCCTATAATGCTCTAGTTGTTTTTCTAACACAGATATGCCTCTCCTAAGATTTGACACAGTATAATTAGCAGCAAACAACTCTGTTCTTTGACTCTCACATAATTCATTAAGCCTTTCACATTCTCTAGTTGCCCTACATGTTTTAGAACAATTTTCAAAATTTTGTACCTCAGAGTCAGAGAGAGCCATGAGAGCATGTTCTGTAGCAATGAAACCAGCTTCTGTAGATTGGTCTTCATCAACATCAGCCATGAAACTCCAATCATAGCTTACACCATCAATTGCCAACATTGCCTTTGGTTCTTCCACTGTTGGCTCTTTCTTCTGCTTATACCAAGTGGATCTGTTATCCTGCTTCCTTGGTCTTCTGCATTCCCTAGCAAAATGTCCCAACTTGTGACAGTTGAAACACTCCACTTTCTTCTTATCAAACCCTGCAGTTTCACTTCCATTAATGTGGATTGGCTTGCCAGTCTTCTTGAAAAACTTCCTAGCTCTCATGCTAAGAAGAGCTATTTGCCATTTTATGTCCATCTCTTCTAAGTCATCATCATCAATTTGCTCTATGTCTTCATGAGTCAATATAGAGCCATTCACTTGAGTAGAGATGAATGCATAAAAGGTGGGATCACCTATACCAGCAACCTTCTTTTTAGAACCTGCAGTGGTAACAAGAGCATTACCAGTGAAAACAGTTGAACCAGCAGTGGCAAATTCATCATCACTATCAGCTTCACTGTCATCAGTGTCAATTGAAGTTGACATCAATGCCAAGCTACTTGAGCTTGAACCTAGCTTTCCTGCCTTCTTTAACCTTTGCTCAATTAGCTTGAAATTATTATATAGGTCATTGAGCTTCATAGTTTCAATTTCAGGTTTGTTTTCCCAAACTGTAACATTAGTGTGAAACTCAGCAGGCAAACTTCTTAGAAACTTCAAGTTGAGGTCTTCCCTTTCCACCTCAATTCCAAACACAGTCAATTGAGTAACCAATTTCTGTAGTTTGGTGAATATGCTGTCAAGAGATTCATTGCCTGAAGCAGAGAAATTTTCATAGCTTTGCTTCAACAATGTCTTTTGTGTCTTCTTAGTAGCATCATTGCCACCAAACACTGAACAGATCTCTTCAAAAAGTTCTTTTGCTGTTTTGAACTTTGTGAATGCTATTATTTGATCTTTTGGAAGAGTCATAAGCAATGAACTTCTGGCTTTCAGATCATTCTTTCTTTGGGTCCTTTCATCTGTTGTAGTAGGCACAGAAATTGTTATAACATCTTTGTCTCCAATCTTCTCAGTCTTTTGTTGAGGTTTGAAGGAATCACCATTTAAGATGATTTCCCACAAAGCATAGTCTGACATAAGAAAGTATTGCTCTATCATGATCCTCCACATCTCAAACTCATTAAGTTTGAGTTTGGGAAGTCTTGGAACAGAAGAGTTTGACTGATTGTTTTCCATCTCCATCTTTGAGTGAGTGAGTTAAGCTTCTTCTTGGATCTTCTAAATCAAAGTATCAGAAACCTGGCTCTGATACCACTTGATGGATCTAAACACACACCTTGTGTTAGAGATACTTTGAGTAATGTTGTTAAGCACGCGGAATTTACTTAGCAACACTTAGAAGATTGTTTATGTGATGTATTGTGAGTGAGAACAGTAGTATGTAACACAAAGCTTCAATATTATTAATGATAATAATACGAGTGATCTTAGCTATCACTAGGGTTACACCTTGAAGCTCTCTAGAATAATTCGTACCTTAGACAATGACCTAGGATCTCCTTTTATAGAGCAAGGAGTCCTTTACAAGATAAGTATTAAGCTATCTAAATAGAATATACACAAGATCTATTCTATACTTATCTATACACGAATACATCAGTTATCTAATAAGCAGTGGTAACTATATATACTAGCAGCGGTAATGAGTTTCCACTGCCAGTGCATTCTTCAGCAGTGTCTTCCACAAGCCTATCAGTGGTAACTGTTAGCATTATTCCCAACAAACAGGCAGCTGAGGAAGAAAGGATCAGCAAGCCAGCTATCATCGCGATAGTAAACCAAGAAGGAAAATCTCTTGGGCTAAATCCTAAAGAGTTGGAGAACAGGGAAGGAGGTGAGAAGTTTAAGCAGGCTCAGGATGCTGCTCTTTTGGAACTAAAACAAAGAAAGGAAGTCAGACTGAAGAAAGTTGCTGAGACCAGGCAAAAGAATATTGACAGATACAACTAGATCATGACTCAGAGACTGAATCAAGAACCCATCACTGATGTCAAGATTCATCCAAATACCAGTCCAGCTATAATCAGTGTTTTCAGGGGGAATGACAAGAGGCACTTCGAAGTTCATGATCCATTCAGAATCTCTGAATTTGGGATCACTAAGCTTGATGAATTGGCTCCCATCTTAAGGAAGAAGAATAATGTCTGTGTCAAGTACTTACTGAAGTCTCTCAAAAGCAGATATGATAACTTGGCCAAGAAACACATTGAACTTGGCATTCCCTCCTTGCTTCCTCCTTCAGTACCTACAATTAAGGCCGGATCTTTTCAGGATGCTCAGAAGAAGAGGAAAAGAGTGGAACCAGAACCTGAAATTAAGGTTCCAGGTCTTAGCTGCAACAGGGATCTGCCTGAAGGAATCATCTTTGAAAACAATCATGTTAGAGAACAGCCTGAAAGAGGACTGTGTTTCACTGATGAGTTTGGCAACCCTTCCTTCCAAAGGTGGTCTGATATTGATAATGCAGGGGTCAAGGCCATGCTGATGTACTTTGTTTTGGCTTCTCCAATAAAGACTGCTGAAAATGTCAGGTTCTGCAAAGATCTTAGAGCCAAGATAGAACAGCACCCTGAGAAGAACTTACTGAAGTCCAAAAGAGTCAAGCTTGATGCCCTTGGCTACAAACTTAACATCTGAAGCCGCATCACAACTATCCCTTTTGTATCTTTGTGTTAATTTTAGGATTGTAAAAATGATTAATGAAATTTGATGTTCTTGTTTAATCAGTGTCCTAATACCACTTAGATACTTTCAGTGTGAGAAGAAGACCTTTGCTCACTCACACTGAAACATAGAACACTTAGGCTATTTGTATATCCAAATAGGGGGAGACTGTTGGGTCACTGAAATTACCCAAGTTTCCTTAACTAGGATTTGAACATAAAATAACCTAAGTGTCGTAATACCTTTAACACAATCAAGTCACTGAGTGAACAGACACTCAGTGAGTCATCTTCAAGATGCTCAGGACAAGCCATGAAGAAGGGCTTTCCATTCAGTGAGGCGGATTCTCAGTGAATAGCACCTAAGCCAAAGAAGAAGATGATGGATTCAGTAAGCGTTGACAATAGCTCACTGAATCCCACTCCTCCTCACCATCTACAAAGACTGAAGAATTGGCGGGATTGGGAGGGAAAGTTTGAACTGCTTTATTTAGTACTTTATTACTATAAAGTCAAACTTTCCCTACCAACCTCAATCAAGCCCATACCTTAAAAGCTACTTTGTCACTATCCCAATATGGGTATGTCTGACATGGAAGAAAATCTTTCCATAAGATTTCTTTAAGGTGGTCATTAGTCAAACCTGGAATAGTATGTTTTATATGTATATATATATAGCATTGTAAAGAGGAGAAAAGTAAGTTTGTGAATTTAAGCTTTAGTCTTACACAAACCCTTTTCTCCTCCAAGAAACATACTCGTACTCGAGATAGCTCGATTGTACCGTAGTTGTTACTTAAGCTTAGCTTAAGTTTAGAGAGGAGGAACATACCATACATTGTCATTTCAATCCCAAGTGTTTGATCCACAAAACACTTGGGTATAATTCTTTGAATCATTTCTAATAAGAATTAAACGTTGAAAAATTATATTTCTCTGTTTTACGTTTAGTCTTGTTCTAGTTTGTTATCAAAGAAGTCACTAAATCATATTACCATAACACACTTAGTTTAACTCTCTAGTTAACACTAAGTGTGAAAAAGGGACCAACAAAATTATCTTGGATAAGAGCTTTGATTACAGCATAATTTGACTGATCTACATATACCATAAACAAACTTTACTCTAGAATAACTCATCAAGTTCTCGCTTTAATGTTTGGTACATTAGTGCTACTTCAAGTGCCATGAAGAACTCTATGCATCTTTCCAATAATTTCAAGTGTCCATCCTGCATTAATTTAGTTATGAATCAAGAGAATATACTCTAAGTCGCATTTGTTTTTATCAATTTGTGTTATTCTCCGTCTTTGACGGGCCAAATTGATTAAGCATGAAGACTGAGCAAGGAAATGGATCAGGAAGGTAGTAGTAATCCAGAATATATAAAATTATACAAATGCATAAACCTGCTTAATCTTTTTGTAGAGAAAATAGTTAATATAGTTTTCAATTTTTCATAATATTATTTAAAACAACCGGATCAAACAGTTGTAAAAATTATTCAATTTTTACCCGAACCATTTTGACCCATTACCTTACATGACCCATCCATTTCCACCCGTAGTATCCGGGATAAAACATAAAGCTTGTGCAAATGAACTTAAAACATCACTGGCGTAAATGTTTAAAACTGCACTTTTGTAGCAGCCACAAAAAGACCCAAACAACCCTTCAAAACATAAGTTTTTAGCAGCCCAAACACCCCTTAAAACTTCAGTTAGTATACTCAAACACCCATTTTAAACTTCAATTTTAAATCTGACTTAAACAATTAATAAAGTGTGTTTGTTTAGCAAATCGAGGCACCCCTTAATAAAAACCATTGGCGTTGTTTCAGAAAGCATAACAAAATTAGTAGATCAAAACCAGTGAGAAATGAATATACTAACCATGTAAATAGCCTCTTTACTCACAACCACATGAGATTGATGGTCTGCTTGTTCTGCATTATCCAACTCATTTGATCAGTTATGCTATATCTAGTTATGTTATATCTTAATACGGGTCAGAGAAAAAAAGTGTGTTTAAAACACGGTTCAATGAGTTCAAAGTTGCCACTATTTTAAGGTATATAAGGCCTATATTAAAAAGTCGATACACTAATTCATTACATTAACTAATACTAAAACATCCAACACACTAATGTAAATAATGGGGTTACACAGGTCATATTTCTAACGTGTAACCTAATGCTTACATCACTATAAAAGGTGATAATATTATTGCATTCATAATATTATTATCGATAATAGTTACTAATCTATCTTACGTTAAAATGGAGTAATAGCCTATGCGGGTGAGATGACAGTCTTGTGTCACATAAAATTATCCGTCTTGACTCAAACCGTCATTTTGGGATTCACTCGACCCGCCGGTTTCACCACCCTTCAAATCAAAGTAAGAAAAAGAGATACTTACCTGTAACAACCTTCATTTGTGACCCAGTTTGATCCGAACTATTGTTCCACTGACATCCACAACCTGACCCTTGTATTCTTTCCACGGACCAACTGAATTTTTTATGGATGTTCTAGATAAAGAATATCTCCCTCTTCCTCTACCAATGTGCCTCTCACCATCTACATTGTATCACAAATGTTAATTAGAAGGAGCCAACAAATCTAATATTGATAATACCTCAAGTCCTTGTAGTCGACTTTTCACAATCACAATCATCTTTTCGAAGTTACCGAGAATTTTAGTTATTGGTTCATTAGTAAATGGGTCAAAAGTGTCACCTTTAATAAAAAGGCACCTTTATTGGAGCAACACCACACTTGTGCGTAAGCAGAAGTCCACACTTAACAACCGATTATGATCTTAAACAATATTGTTCATATACAGTTTACAAAGATCCTCGCAATGTGATCTCGTTTAGCTTTCTTTTTTAGCAAATAGTGAAAGAGTCACGACGGTTTTACTTCTATGGCTTCATTTAGATTTAAAATTTAACTTACCCGAACCCACTATGCATTACATAATTATCAAAGAAATCTTTTGTAGGTTATAGGAGAAACTTACCGATTCTCAAAAAAATTAAAACAATCATAGTTATGGGACCTATGATATAGTGTCCTTATTCTTTACATGTAACATAGTTTTAGTCAATTCCAAAAAAAGATTTAGTAACCCGCACAAAAATCGTGATTATATTGTTTTCATATTAGTCTCTTGTTTACAGTAGACACATTACCCCTATCCGATTCCAATTTTCGGTAGACATATTATCATATTCTCAAACTCCAATATCATACTGATCTCTTTTTTGATAAACTTACAACTTTTGGTAACACTGAAAAGGCAACCACATTGATGCATGTGTTTTACACCATTGAAAGCATCATGAAAAGCATTTTGTTATTTGAAAATGGATAAGTTATTCAACCAATGTAGGTCCTAATAACGCTTATGATGTCTCACTCAAAACATATAATTAGACACCAAGGTCTACACACATAAGACCTTATAAACACTTGAAATCTATATATAATTGAGCCAGAACTCAAACTTCTCAAGCTAAATCATAAGAACATGATTAAAAGTAGTTATTCAAATAAGCAATCACATACAGCCTAAAAGTAAGCAAAAAACGAACATGCTATTTACTTTAAGATACGTAAAAGAGTTTAATTGTTTAAATTTCAATTTCAACTCTGGAGGCACCTTTCATTGACTTAATGCAAATGAATGTGGCTGGTCCCATATTATCTAATGACAAACAAAAACCATCTCCACACAGACTTGATGCAAAATAATTAGGACATTTTAAAGAGATAATTTGAGATACCATAAAATGAAGTAAAGACTAACCGTGGACGTAAACTGTAGAAAGACTAACCACCCGTTTATCCAATCGTAAATCCTACATAATGAGGAAAATAAACGCAATTCATTAATCATAAATTTTTCTATAACATACAAAATGAATATTTATGTGACATTCAAAACAATTACTTACTCTTGTAAGAAGAATTTGGAGGCATAAAAACACAAATTAAAGTTTAATTTAATTACTTACTCGATTGTCAAATCATAATACTCATGTTTAAACCCACTTCAGTTTGCCAATGCCTGCAACAAAATAATACAAAAACTCATAATAGAAAACAAAAATGGACCAATGATATTTCATCAAACACTTGATGTGCAAGTTAAATTTCACACTTTTAAAATTTGATATAATCACCTTAAATTTGATTGTTGACAGGTTATTCATTCGTCATCACCTACAACAATGATCACAAAGAACAGATGAATATAAAATCGCGGTCACAAAAATTACAAATATAAACATCCAAAAAGACAGAGGAATATCAAAATCACTGGCATAGTCATAGCAAGAAAGTGAAAATTACCGATTTTAAGATCTGGATAGCAAAAATCCTAGTGCCATAGTCGACTTCTTATCGATGATGAGTCTCGTATAATCAAATCAAAACTGTTTTGTGTGCTTTTTTTAATCGGTGCAAAAATTGAAACTTATTGTGAATTGATATTGGAGCGTGTTGAGGAAGATTGCTTCAATAGCATAAATGGGGTTGATTGACTTTTTTGATTTGCTTTCCAAATTTTGTGAGATTCAGTTACAAACATATAGGAATTTTAAAGAGGGAGCGTGTAAAATTGATGGTATGGTTAATGGTGATTTGTATTAATGATTGTTAATGGTGATTGAAAACCTTACATAAATAAATCAAAGTGGAGCGTGTAAACTTTTCTCAATTTTAATATACCGTGTATTTTAAAGGTGTGCTTCAAGGATGTTGTACACTTGAAAGCATTTATGATTTATGGACCAATAGCATGAAAGACACATCAGCGCATTAATGAATTATGATGCTTCATTGACTTGTAAATTATTCAGGTTTATTATATAAAATAGATATCTTTTCCAAGTATAAATCCTGCTTTTTCTTTCGCTTTTGATACTCCCAAGAATGTCACAGCTAATTTGAAACTCAAATTCAAGTTATCTTTTCATTCTTAATTTTTTCATCTTCACCATTATATTCTACAATCCCCTTTTCTAATCAAGATGAAACGCATTCATCTTCAAAGAACCATTCATCTTCTTCAGTTCCTTAATGGCATTTGGCTGTCATTTTCCATCAAGCTGGTGTCTAAAATTATTACTGAAGAAGTTTCAGGTAAGGCATGTCTAAAATTTGTGGTGGTAAATTAATTAATTAATTATTTTTTTTATTATTTTTATTTTTTTTAGTGCAACGATGTTGAAAGCTTTAAGAGCAAATAACATGAAGCAACTTTTAATAAAGTTAATAAGGTTGGTTTTTGTTGATGCGATTCACGTTTAAGGTACCTTTAAGAATAACAATGTTCCATGATGATGCTATTCTTAAAGTTACTTTTTTGTTAGCTCTTGTGAATGTTAAGATTGTTAAGCATCATTGGACATGTTGTGCAAAGTCACTTCCATTTTTTTTTCGTTTATAATTGCAGATATTGAGCATTGATGCATGTTCTCTTTTTATTTTAATTGAAGAATTTGAGCATTCATGCTTATTGAAAAAGATGTTGGCCGGTGGGGTTTTTCCCAGTCGTGTAGCAATTTCAGGTATTAATCAAGGTTATAAATGGTGTGAGGCATGGCGTGGCGGCATGACCACTCCTCAAGCCTTACGAGCCATGGCGAAGCCATGTCGTTTTTTAAGGCGTGATTAAGGCGGCAAAAAAATATTTATAGATTTATTTATCATTTATGTTATAATATCATATTTCATATACATTTGGACTACTATATTAGACATTTAGGGCCCATTTGTTTCATGGTGTAGGCTATAGGGATTAGGATTAGGCTTGGAAGCATTCATTTGGTTGAGGGCTGTGGGTTTTAAATTTGGGGATGACAACGTCATAATTGGTGATCTACAAACCCCATCAAGAGAGGTGGGATTTCAACAAAACCTTTGGCTCCACTTTCTTCTCTCTCATTTATTGCATTAATTTTTAAAATTGTGTGTAACCAAACAACACTCTTTAAATAGTTAAACCGAATCCTAAACCAACCATCTATAAGTTCCACACCCAAAGTGAACCCCAACTTCAAACCAAAGAGGCCTTATACTACTACTTATTATATAATTACCAGGCCCAAATACCAAATAGCCCAAATTTCAAATGCGGGTCCAAATTAGTTATTCAAAAAAAAAAAGTTTCAAAAAGTGGCGCCACGCCTTACCAAAAGGCGCGTCTGTTCGCGCCTTTTCTCGCCTTTTCCCACGCCACGCCTAGAGCAGCTACCAAGGTCAATTTCGTGGCGGCGAGGCCGCACCTCGCGCCTTGGCGCGCCTTTTAGAACACTGGTATTAATACCTAATTTCTAACTCATAAAAGTACAAATAAAAAAGCTTGCATATTAAGTGTTTTGATAATATGGCTTGATGAAAGTAATATTTTTAGGATGGGTTATGGTACACGGAGGTTACTAAAGTTTCACAAAAATTTGCCCTAAGGAAACAAAGTTTCATTTTGTGCTTTTAGGTTACTAATGTAAACGGGTTTATTAATTTGATCATCATACTTATAAACTTGCGAAACCTAGGTCATTTTGTGGAAGGGTTACCGGTGGTTACCCTTCACCCATGCCACCTTTCAGCACGTCACAACCTCGTCTCCACCTTGATTTCCATTAATTTAACAAATAATTAATTCCCACCCTTTATAACCATTCTTTCTCTTTACCAATAATCCCAATCATTCTAGGTTTGGGAGAAACCACCTCCAAACCACATCTTCCACAATAATGTCTTATGCGTTGTTTGGTAAGTGCTTTAGGGCTTCGAATTCATTTGACACAA
>LBNU01021340.1:67247-97912 GCA_014162995.1 Artemisia annua | reverse complement strand
TCCTCGTACTACTTCACTCCCCGAGCACCTAATCGGGAGTTTTCTTCACTATGTCACAAGCTCCCTTATGGCGGAGAAAAACCTTACACAACGTCGCTTACACCGGCTAAACGACACAAAGCTAAATGTCGGAGTTCCTAATGGTAGCTAAACCAATCTCACAACACAACACGACTTCTCTTCTTCTTCACAACACAACTTCTTCTTCAACACAACTTCTTCTCTTCACAACACAACTACTTCACTACTATACACTCTTCACTACTTATTCTTCTTCACTACCCAACTCCTATTCACACTAGCACTACTAAAACTACTTACACTAATCACAACACAACTATACAAGTACTATACACAATATATATACAATACTTCTTGAACTCGAGGTTGAAGGAGTATTCTTCTCTTGCACTTTAGATGATAGTGGATGATGAGGGATTGAATCACGTGAAACAAGGATTAGTAATCTAATGATCAAAGGGTTTTGGAAGATGTTTAGAGAGATTTAGATCTGAAAATTTTCGTGCAAGAAGTAAGGAAAAATACCAGATTTAAGGTGGTATTTATAGGGGAAAAATTCTGACAAAATCTGACACAGAGAGCGTGCCGGTCCCCTTAATTGTGGCCGACCCCCTTAAAATTAAGGGGGCCGCCCAGCTGTAATGGCCATATTTTTTTGTCTTTTGTGGGGAAAGTTTATTTGGTGAAAACTAACTGATTTTGGTTAAAAATTTGAATTCATATATTTAGTATGATTAAAACATTTTTCTTTATTACCAAAATTATTTTTCAAAAATATATAATATGTTTATATTATTAAATAAACTTTGTAGTAATTAATTAAATACCCCTTTGATCATGAGATGTATTAAGCACTTGTTTATTCATACCTTAAGTGATTAAGTTGGATATAATGATATAAACTAGCTTAATACTTGTTTACGTAATAATCTTACGTTTAATGATTTTCCGTTTTGTGATCATCAAAACGTAGAGATATCGAAAAATATAAATAACGTTTTTACGCATTATTTATGTCAACACTTTCTTTAACACAATCAATTAATATAAACAAACTACAAATCCCACCACTTTTACACACATAGGAAAAACATAAAAGGAAACCACAAACACTTCGAGATCTAGCAATAATCAAAAGTAGAACAAAAAAAAAAAAAGAAATACCCAAAACCCAATTAAATTTCACGTGGACTACCTGATTAAAAAACCAAAACAAAAAAGAAAAACCATCAAAGCCAAAGAAAAAAACACAAGATTTGTGTTTATTTGATGGTAGTGGTGGTTTCGGGTGGAGTAGTGTTTGTGTGTTCAGACGGTTATTATTGTTTTTGGGTTTAGATTGGTGATGTAGAAAGAGTGTTGGTGGATGGGTGTGAATTTGTGTGTGAAAGTGGTGGAATTTGTAGTTCGTGGTGAGATTGGTGGTTGGTGTGTTTCTAAGGTTCATACAAAGATGAAGATGAATGTTCAGAACCCGGGGTATGGCCACCTTCCACCACTGTAGCCGCTCATCACCACCGCCTACCATCGTAACCATTTAGATCCGCGAGGGTCGGTTTGGTGGTTTTAAAGATGGCTTTTTAGTTTTATGAGGTTTTATGATTTGTCAGTTTTAATAATGAAAAAAGGATTGTGGTTGTGATGATATCTTATTTCAAGTTAAAATACACATTGTCTCATCTGATATCTTGGTTTTCTATCTTGCTTTCATTTCACAAACCAAGATGATTATTTTCGGCGATCTTCATCTTTTTCGGCATGTTCATTAAATCCATGGACACCCTTCTTTCAAAAAGGGGTAATTCTTTTGTGGGTAAACCGATCCATCAGGTAAAAAACGGGTTATATAACCGTATGAACACACAAATCTAAACCCGACCCAACAGGTTTAAACCAGGTAATAAAAGCCTAGGTGGAAAAAATGATATTCCACATGTACTACAATAATGAAGTGAAAAATCTTATGAGAACCTATCTGATATTTACAAAACAACAACTTTGGATGGTGTTAATGGGTTTTTAAAAAGTATAGCGATAAAATTTTAGTTTTATATGTTTAAATTACATTCATGCTATAAAGCACATCTAATTTGAAGGTATTATTTACATTCACGCACATATTTTTTGTTGGTATAGTTTTAATATGCTAGAGTTTGGTTCTCATATATGTTTGTAGTGTTTTTGAGAATTAAATTTGACCGGAACTGATGATAATGGAAACAAACATATAGTTTGGTGGCTTATAAATTGATTTCTATAAATGGATGGCTTATATGTAAAAAACTGAAAACTTGGGCGGCCTCGATCACCCCTTCCGTGGGTGTCGATCGGCCATAAATCGGTCAACACTTTTTTGAGGATTTCGGTCGAGCAGACGACTACCAATCGTCTATGTTCTGTGTTTTGTCTTTTTTTTTTTTGAAATAGCATCTGAAAGTTTGGTTGTTTAAGTTTACTTTTTTTTTTTTTTTTCTTTTTTTTTACATTAAACATAATTATACACTATAAAACTTGTAATGTTTTTTAAATTTGGTATGTTAAATTTGTAAAATATTTAAATCCTATTTGATACGGAAGTGAAATTACATTAAACATTACAGATTAATACAAACTACAATATGGGATTGAAATTGAAAATACAAATTACAATGAAAAGTCTGTATTATAACCCTCGTCGTAAGGAAAATACCCCTCTGCAATCGTGCTCCTCGTTGTACAGAATGTCAAACAAGATGTCCTTGTGGTATTGTGTGTCCCTTGCTTCCTGCTCCCTAAGAGCAGCTTCCTCTCGTGTTTCGTTTTCTTCCATTTCTCTCAATACTTCTTCATCCTGAAGAAGTAGTCGTTGCTCTTCTTCAGTAAGCTGAAATGGATTGTCTTCTTATTCCCAAACCGGTTCCTCTTCCGTTGGAAAAAACGGAATGATATCTGTTGGTGGAGTGTTAACCGTGTTTTCGTGAAATTGTTGGGAGAAGTTGTTTTCGGGAAATTGTTGGGAGAAGTTGTTTTGAGACATTGTTGAGAGAATTTGATAAGAAGTTGTGTGTATGTGTGTGAGTTGTGTATGTGAGAAACAAAGCAGAGTGTGGATATATAGAGGGTAATTTTTGAATTTGAATTTGAATTTTGAATCCTCCCGCTCGTACTGTAACGTTTAATTTGAATTTGAATCCTCCCGCTCGTACTGTAACTTTTAGTTTGAATTTGAATTTCGGTTATCACGGTTGTAATGTAACTTTTAGTTTGAAATTGAATTAAGAAATTGAATAGTGTTTGTTTTGAAAAAAAATAAATAAATAAATAGGGTTTTTTTTTTTTTTTTTTTTTTTTTTTTTTTTTTAAAAATAGTAATAATGAAGGTTGCTCTTACTGTGGCAACAAATCGTTGTTGAAGGGAGAAAGTTGACGTGGCCGGTAAAATGGCCAAAACTACATCGTTAATTATGTCCTTACCCAAATTAAAAACACAACTATAAAAAATTAACCGAAAGTAAAAAAATTCAAATAAACCCACATTAGATCTGCACCATTTAGGTACCACATTCATCATCATCTTCATCTTCTTCTTCACTAATTGATCAAAAATGGAGAACAACAGTTCTCTATATTACAAAGAGGGTTATCAATTACCAACATCAATATCAAAATCAGATAAACAAAGATCAAGTTCAAGATCTTCTTCATCAAGACCTTCACTCTTTTTCGCCTTTTTTTCTTGCTTAGCTTGGCTTTATATTGCTGGCAGGTATAAAACACCATATTTCTTTGATGGGTTTTTTATGTTGATGTTGAAATGTGGATCACTTTGTATAATTTGTGGAAAGTTGGATAATTTTATGGATCAGTAACAAAAAGATTGGATTTTTATTTGATTTGATTATTTGATTGTGTGAATTGTGTGTTTCGGTGTTGGATTTGATGGTTTTTTTAAGGATACTTTGGAAATTTTGATTGATATAAACTAGACGAATACCTGGGCAAAACGATGGTATATAGCGGCAAATAATTGTACTTGCGAACTTGTGATTCTAGTGTGACTCTTGAATCTTGATGCAACACTTATGGGTTCAATTTGTAGTCCTTTTTTTAATTATTAATTTTCGTGTGATAAAAAAAAAGCTTACATTCAGAATTGGTAAACCATGTAGCTGTGCTTAGAAATTAAAAACCTTGTCTTATTAAAAAGTTTCCATTCAAATTATAAACCGTGTAGCTGTTTTCTTTTTAAGTTAACATTGTTTGTCTAAGTTGCAACTTTAGAAGTTGCCATTTAAGATTAAAGTTTAAGAAGCATTAAGGTGTATTAATAAGGGGTATTTTAGGGAAACCACTTTACTCATTTTTAAGTTTTCAAGATTAAGCATAAATGCTTTATACGTAGTAACATGTATTTTTGATGGTTTCTGAACATTTGGCCGACGGGGTTAAGCCCACCACCACATAGAATTAAACCGGGTAAAGCCGTTCCTTTTTGGAGGTTGGCCACTTCAGGTTTGTTTGCACCAAGCACGGTGTAAACTTGTGACCTCCCACAAGCCCATTTACCAATTCGGCCACTCCTGGTGGCAGTGAATGTATGTAGTTACGGTAAGGTATGAGGTTTTATTTGTACTGATCATGTTAATTTTGTGTTTTGTTGGTGGGTTTGATGTTTTTTTGGATCTTAATAATAGATATATAGTTTCAGTAAGTTGTGGTTCGTAGGGTTTTTTATTTACTTTGAATATGTTAATTGTGTGTTATAGCTGAGGATTTGACAATGTATGGATCTTTATTTTGAAAATGTTGAATACTATGAGCATACGTAGTTAATTGTGTGTTTTGGTAGTGATTTTGATGATCATGCTAGTTGTAATCACAATGATATGTACTTTTGCTGTTTGGTGAAATTCTGGTAATTTCTAGATCGATTATATGAGATTTGTGAAATAGTGGTTTTGTAATTGGAGGATTGTTGAGGGTAGTTATAGGTTTTTGTGATCCTGTCCAAAACCGAAAATAATTATGTTACTTATGAGCCTAAACGTGATTATACTTGATTTTTACTAGGTTATGGCAGGATGCTGAGAACAGAATGCTGTTATCTAATTTGCTTAGGAAGAATGCTGCAGAGGTTTGCTTTGGCTCTGCATCTCTTATTTGTTTTAGATGTTTTATAAATGGAGATAGCTAATCTATGTTAGCTATTATAACAAAAGAAAAACACATACGACGATGTATATGCACGCTATGACAGCTGGTTTTCATAGACAAATAATTGATTTCAAGTATCTTAGTAAATAGCTGATCAAGCAGCCCTGTAGTGATCCAAGGAAGCATGATTGATATTAATATAATGGATCAACTACTGCTTACTATGAACATATGCTCCATCCCCTCGTGCAATGGTGTGGCTCACAGTCTAAGGAAATTAGGAAAATGATCTAATATATGTTTCACTTAGATTGATCAAATACATTAATGTTGATCAATAGCAAAAATAGCAATTCCCGTAATCAACTCTTGCTAAAGCCTAACATTCAACAACCCAATCGGGCTTACATCAGACCCTCATCCAGATCACCCAGCAATCTGTTCAGATGGTAGACAAACTAGCTGATACATATGAATCTTGCAAACTCGCTATTAATGATCCTAGCTCTTAGGCCTATTGTTAGCAAAACCCTTATAAAATTAACACGTAAGGAACTAATATATTTCAAAATTATACACATCCAATTAATTCAAACATAGATTGTAATGTTAAACAAGGAAGGTTTAACGTTCGTTGATTATTGCTTCTATATCTATGCTAAACTTAATCATAGCCCTTAGGTCCATGGTTAGCAAAACCCCGTCTGTATTCCCCTAATCAACTTTTGGTAAAGCCTAACATTCAACAACCCCATTAGGTACTTTGATCTCAAAATTTCAAAGGAAAGGAAATGTTACACTTTTCATGATATGGAAGGATTCCCGTTTAGTCTATGTGATGATTTCTTCTGTTAACTTTTATTTTGCTATGTTTTATGGCAGAGACCAAAGGTTCTTACAGTTGAAGACAAGCTCGTGGTCCTGGGATGCAAGTAATTTTTTATTCTTTTTTTATTTTATGTGTGTACTTATATTCGTCATGTGTAAAGTTGGCTCTTGACATACTAATATACTTTCTTGTATAAATGTTTGCTTTACAGAGATTTGGAGCGAAGAATAGTGGAAGCAGAGATGGAAATTACACTAGCAAAGAGTCAAGGTTACCTCAAGGATCAGTTGAAGCAGCCTGGTTTATCTTCCAACAAAAAACTTCTTGCAGTAATTGGCGTCTATACTGGATTTGGAAGTCGATTAAATAGAAATGTTTTTAGAGGATCTTGGATGCCAAAAGGTGATTCTTTGAAAAAGCTTGAAGAAAGAGGAATTGTCATACGTTTTGTTATTGGACGGAGGTTATCCCCTCAGCTTAACTTTTATTTATTTGTAATTTTAGTAGTATATGGTATTAGTTTTAACTTTTGGATGGAAAACTTTAGTTGTACCAATTGTCTAGCAACGACTACCTTAAAACTGATTTAACAAATAGTTATTTCAAGATCGGGCAAATATATATCATACCAGATTGTTTATTGGTTGTCTAGGCAAACATGATTATAAGATGGTCAGAACTCAGAAGTAGATGACAGAATCTGTCAAACAGGATAAGTTGTAATATATTCCTAATTTTGGTTAAAGACCTTTAGTATACTTGTCTTTTTGGTAACTAATTAACTGTTGTAATGTCAGTCCTAATCGCGGTGACAGCTTGGACCGCAACATAGATGCGGAAAATCGCTCAACAAAAGATTTCTTAATTCTTGTAAGTTAGTAGGATCTATCTTCAAGCTATATATTTTATAAATAGTCGTATAGAACTTTATGATGACCAATTATCCAAATACCCTTTCTCCTTATATTACTTGTGTTTCATATTATCACATGTTCCATTCTTAGGATGGTCATGAAGAAGCTGATGAAGAATCACCAAAGAAAGCAAAGTTCTTCTATAGCACAGCAGTTCAAAATTGGGATGCAGAGTTTTACGTAAAGGTGGATAACAATATTGCTCTTGATCTTGGTAAGAATCTTACCATTTGATTTTGCATTATAATGGACATGGCTATAATAGAAAGTTTGCTTTAAGTATTGTATTTTCCTTCCAGAGGGGCTAATTGAACTTCTTGAAAGCCGACGTGGTCAAGATGGTGTGTATATTGGATGCATGAAGTCAGGAGAAGTGGTTGCCGAAGCGTGAGTAGCTTTTACTTTCTTGTTATTGTTTTTATGATCTTAATACATTGGTCGACCAAAGTCTAAAGACCACTAGTACAATTTATCCTTGTAGGTTAAGTATTACTCTGTATATTTTCTTTTTTACATTCACTTATCTTTTGTCTGAGAGACACTCATCAAAAAATTTCCCCAAATTTGTTTTTAAACTTCTGCCAAGTAAAAGTTTACACCATGGAATAAACAATAGTACAGCCCAACGAATATTGTAATTCTTTTGTTTTTAACTGACTTTTGCTGTTTCGAAGGATTCGGAAAAATTGTGTTTGTGCATCAATAGCCTAAAAGCATGCTATTTTCATATTTTTTGTTTTGATATATTTGTATTTGTACTAAGCATTAACTTGCCCATGATTATTTGTTTTTCTTGTAACCCAAATTTGTTTGTCAATTTTCAGGGGTAAACCATGGTATGAACCTGATTGGTGGAAGTTCGGTGACGAGAAATCGTAAGTATTGAGCTTCTGGTCTGAACAATGTAAATAACCCTTTTAAGGACAGACGTCATGATGTGCCTTAGTTGTCAAATTTCTGAATTCAATATATATTGAAGGCGCCTAATTGTTACAACACCTTGACGACTCCACTAATTTGGATAAAAAGAAACGCCTAATGGATGGCTATTCGGATTGTCTTTATGCTAATATGACGAAAAGCCTGCTTTCTTTTCAGGTACTTTCGCCATGCATCTGGATCACTTGTCATTCTATCAAAAAATTTCGCTCAGTACATAAACATAAACAGGTAAGTTATGCCTTGCAAGATGTGAATGTTTCGGTATAGTTTCCGGAGATTTATTTATTTCAGATGTCTGTCATGTTGCATTAGGCTTTTGAAGAAGCTTTGCGGTATTCTTTTTTTTTTTAGCGGTTGTGTCTGACTACAAGTGTTCAATACTTGTAATATAATAATTTTCTAAAATCAATATTTTGATAAAGACCAGAATGAATGAAATAGGTAATTTTAACTTGAAATGTTCAACTTAGCATGAAGTGTTTGGGATGTGTGTTTAGTTTTGTTTTCTTTTCTAACTTTTTTTTCTAGAATCTATGTACTGTCGATGAGGACAAGACATACCTTTTCTTTAATTTCTCTCTTCTTTCAGTGCATCTTTAAAGAGTTACGCTCACGAAGACACAACAATTGGTTCATGGATGATGGGCATACAAGCAACGTATATAGACGAAAATCGTGTGTGCTGCAGCAGTATTCGACAAGGTAATATGCTTATTTTTTCATAATATACCAAAACGATTTTATTGTTATTTTAGTTCTCCTTGAACATTTACCTTGCCTTTGTTAGTTTTTATATTGAAAACCCGTTTTTTAACCCTAAAGTTAAGGTAGAATGAAGTAGTAAAATGGAAACTTGGCCCTTCGTGCCATTCAAACTTTGGAGATTTGAAGCTAAAACAAAAAATTATTTATTTTTCTTTTTTTCATCACAAATTATTATGATTAATGTAAATTTTTTTATTAAAAAACATAATTATGTAACTATATTTGAAGTCAATTATTACACTATCTTGTAAGATTACTATTTGTAAGTTGCATTTTGTTCCCAGATAAGGTGTGTTCATTGGCTTGAGTCGTGGAAACATTCTGTTTGTACAAGCTCACAGGAAATATACGATAAGAAGATTCTTTCCCAGCTAAAGTATAACATAAGTAAAAAAATAGTTACCGTTTAGTTATGTACATGCTGGAACATGTATGTTGGGTATATGAACAAATACAATGGAAAAAGGAGCAACATTAATCGGGCACGAGAAGTTCTGTTTTATCGGCTCTAACAATGGTATAATCCCCGAAGAATTGACAAGTAACTCATTTCCATTTAATAACACTATTTGGCTATGCAAGTCTCCACCCTTTGCTGTTAGGTGATACTCTTCTCTTGTGGCCTCATTAAGTTTAGGATTTCGAAGCATCTTTGAAAATTTGGTTCTTTTTCTTTGTTTCGTTTCTTGTTGAGTTGATGTGATTATCGTAGTGGTATTTTCTATAGTAACACCGATATTGGTTGATTTAAGACCATCTAGATTTATCAATAGCAACGTGATTCCTGCCTGTAAAGTTCAAAGACAATTTAAAGTGGGTATATTGCAAATTTTAAGAGTTAAATTTAGCTTGTTTGTTTGTACTTACTGAAATTTTTGAGCAATGAGCGTAAGAACGTATCTTGTTTGTGCCTTTGAAATTTGTTGATAGAACATGTCTTCCCATTAGCCGGTGCCAAAGAAGTGCGCTGCATTTACATCATGCAACATTAGATTTTGATATTGTAAGCTATTGGTTACATCAAGATCCATTAGCCCTGCCCTACATACTTATTTAGTTAGATTGTGGGTTGCGTTTGCAAATCTGACCCATTTACTGGCATGCATATGGATACTAGAGGTGGCCAAATGTGAGGGTGATGTAACGCGTCAGTCAAATTGAGTCATTTTTGTGCAAGACGAGTTGAGTTAACCTGCAACGTTTTTTGTCCAAAAATTTTGAAGATTTTAATAAACATTTGGTGTGTTAAATATGTTTAAAAAATGTATTATTTTAATTCAATAAAGCATTAGCATTTTTTAGATAACTTTGTTTTATTATACCTGTTTGACCTTTTCAAGTCAAAGCACAAGTATAATTAACTCGTTAGATTGTAAATTGATTGAATTTGTGAGATATAATAGCTTTAGCAAAAGAAAACACAATGTTGATGGAAAAAAACACTATCTAGTTTAGTTACCAAACTTGTTCATTGCTGAATCTCCAAAAGTATCAGAAAATCCAGTATACATCAGAAGTACCTGTAATAATCGGGATTTGGCACAAATGTAGTAGTGTTAAGAAGTCCATAGTTTCCTCCTACCAACGTTTGTCGACAGTATGTTTTCGTATCATATGTAGATGCCATCCCAAGTTGATCTAAGTACCTATTCAATCATCCCAAAAAAATTTCACATTACCCAGTATGATCAGTAAAAAAGCTTCATTAAGACCACACGTCACGTAAGGAAAACTAAACATTATATAGCGTGCATATGACTAAGAAGCCTTTCAATAGCTCATATAAAGAACATAACATTAACATTTTACGAAGATGACCTACCAAAAGCCAAACACAAAAGAGTTGGAAACAAGATTATGACCGCTGTTATACGCACCTCCAGCTTCACCCACCCAAGCCACCGTAGAAGTCCCAGATTTCTTCAATATGTTCTGAAGATCTCTAAATGGCTGAGATCCTCCATCAAGATACGACGGGTCAAGTATCTTTTCAATCAAATGAGCGTCCACACCTAATTAAAGTACATTTTAGTCGATTAAAACGTTATTATTTGTTGATTTTCTTGTATATTTTTTAGAAATATTGTAATTTTACCTGGACCGAGGTTGTAAATGTGCTGAGTAATCACTTGAAGAGAACTTGATGATTCAGTTACATACTCGTTGAACCAATTTGCATCATAGAATCCTCCTGGTCCAAGAACTATCGGCTTTTCTTGAAATCCTGCGTATATCTTCTGAACTAGATTTTGGAGGGATATTGTATCCAATGCGTACTGTTTTGCTGTGATCCTTGCTCCAATCCCGCTTCCACTCAGTTCATTTCCTAATCATTCACCAAATTAGCTAACAAAAACTTTGATAACATTTAAGAATTCGTATCTCTTCATTCCTTTATCTCAATTTCGATCATTCAAGTTGATTAATTTGTATAGAAGTTGATAAAAAAAAATTACAAGTAGTTCGATGTTTAGAATATAATCACATGACCTATATTTTTAGTGAAATATGCATAGAAGTTAATACGTTCATAAGAATATATCAGTCTCTAAATGAAACTCACCAAGTTCCCAGCCGTGAATGATATAGCCCTTGTTGGTAGTGTATCTTATAAGAGTCTCAGCATTGCTCGAGTCCCATGATCCTGTCGCTATACTATCAGGGCCAATCGTTCGGCCACGTAGTGCATTCAAACCAAACACAATTTTTGCACTATATAGATTGAGAGTACATATTTAGCAGAAAGAGTTCAAAGTTAAGAAAAATATGATATAATTGCCACTGAAAGATAAGTATAAGTAGTACTAATTAATATATAGCATATACAGAAACTTAGTTACCCGGAATTTTTAAAGAAAATGTTAAGTTGATCCCATCTAGACATGGTCAAATAGCCATTGGTGAAGCCAAACATTACACTAGTATTTTTGGTGAAGCTAGGACATTGTTCTTGATCACCAATCTTTTGGTATATCACTTTGTCTTGCAAAGTTCCACCCAATCTAAGTTTCAAAGGAGAAAATGCTGCATAAGACATATTAAGACCCTTAATGCTTGACGTGTTAACTTTATGGAAATTCAGTGGAACAATTAAAGCTAATGATTATGATTAACAGGCCTTTTACTTAAGAGTTATTTGGAGTGTATCAAAAGGTGTCGATGCTGTCTTTGGAAAAGGATGTTAGTTATGAACAATTTTGCAGTAACTTGCCTTTGATTGCATTCAACAAAATTTTGTTACTAAGATCCTGCAAAAAAATAAATAAATAAATAAATAAATAAAATAAAATAAAATTAAATTATAGTAACATAATAACATAACATAGTAAACTAAACATAACATAACATAAATAAAATAAAATAAAATAAAATAAAATAAAATATTTTAAAATAAAATAAAATTAACATAACATAAAATAAAATTATAAATAAATAAATAAATAAAATAAAATAAAATTAACATAACATAGTAAACTACTACTTAATAAATATTTTAAAAGATAACATATATATGTAGATGAATACGCCTCAGAGGTGGAAGCATACTGACTTAAAAAGTTATATGAAACAAAATTTGCTAAAAAAAGTAGTTCGTACATAAGAAGTTTCAATATAAAATACCTCAAAAAGACAAAAAATCATATTAAACTCTTTCATACTATAACATAAATAAGTGTTTAGTGTCTAATCAAAACAAAGTCGAACATCAACAAACAGTCACTTTGCTGACACATTGAATAAGCAATGAAGACATTAGAAATAACTTATTTCTTACCAGATTGAGAAGAGAAGCATTTCCCCAACTACAAGTTCCATAATCACATTTTTCTGGTGGCCACCAATCTAAAGTTGCACATACGAAGTCGTCATCTATATAGCCTATTGAAGTTGTCCCATTCACGTGCATGCTACCCTCGACAACATCAACACTTAACGAAACAATTGTATCCAGGCTAAAAGAAACCATCAGTAGCGAAAATAACAACGTAGATAGACTGAACAATGAACCCATCTCAAAGATACCGATTTCTTTCTAAACAAATAGTACAAAAGTACTATATATACCAACACACAAACAACAAACCAATGCGACCTATGTACGTGTTTTATGTGCAAACACATACAAACATAAACATTGGTTTTCCGAATCTAAGTGAGCTAAACAGAAACTGAAAAAGGATACTTAGGTTTGATTTCAAAGTTGAAATGATGTTAGTGACCTTATAGTTCTATCTATATATAAGTTTGAACATTATGAGAGTTAGTATTCTGTTGGAAAAAACTATCAATTGTATAAGTCAATGCTTGCATGTTGGTTGTCTTTTTTCAACACACTGATTATTGCATATAATATGTCTTAATTGTATGTTAATTGGAGCAATACTTACTCGACTGTAGTTTAAGTTTAAGTACTTAGATATTCTTTGAAATTAGTGCTTACAAATATACTTATTAATTCATTAGAATGAATGTCGACGTAGTTATTAAGTGCTTAAAATGCATATGAATGAATGGTTTAAATGAAAGCATAACTTTTAATTTAATTTTTAATATTCCAATTGACTATAGATATGAACAATGATTGATAAGGTTTCAACTGGTGATAAAGGACCCAAAGAATAGTAGGTTACCAAATTAATATTTAAAGCATTCGCATACACAAACTGCCTATACGTCTTCAAATATAACAATAAAAACATTTTAATTTGATGTTACAGATCGACTAGTAGCGCGTGATAATTGCCATTTTGGATATATATTTCAAACCATGCATTATACTACGCTATAAATATGGTTGTTGTCTTGGATTAGAGGTTTATGCTGCCTTCACTAGATAAACTTGGACTCACTTGCAAGTGACAATGATATATACAACATTTATGTTTAAGCTTTTGTGTATTTAGAGTATTTATCTAAAGTTTTGCATAATCATTAACAAGTTAAAGATTACAATGTTTGATTGGCATTCTCTAAGCTTTAAGTAGCTGAATTTAGATTAAAAATCTGTATAATAAGAGTTAAAGTTTGCCACAAATTATCCTTCGGTACAGGGGCCTAATCAAAACCTTAGTTCATATTCTTTTGGACCAGGCCCGGGGGTCAGACCGTCAGACCAATTGACGGCCCAACCATTGTACATGTTTAGGACCAGCCATCTTGTTGCACGTAGGAGTGCTCATAATTCTAGTAATACATGTATATAGAGATGAAAATAAATCGGTTTTGGGAAAACTGGTTTTCTAAAACCCGGTTTTGGTTTTTTCGGTTTTTCCGAAACCGGGTTTTTTCGTTTATAAATGTTCGGAATCGCTTTATTCCGGTTATAAATGTTCGGACTCGGTTTTTTTTATCGGTTTTTTACCGGTTTGGTTTTTTTGGTTATAATACTCGGAATCGGTTTTTTTATCGGTTTTTTACCGGTTCGGTTTTTTTTTCAGAATTTTACTAAAATCTTCGAACATTTATTTAATAAACTTGTTAGTGATCAAACATTTAATTAAACAATACACCGGGAACATACTAAACGAATACAATTATAACTTTTTATTTGCACCGGAAGCATACTAAAAAAATACAATTATACAACTAAAAATATATAAATACTAATACATTTCTAGCTTCGGCATGGCCATCACCCGAAAATATATTAGTGTACTCAAGTATATCGAGCTTCGGCATTGCCATCACCCGTTATACTCAAGTCATTAAATCTTCCAAAAAATCTTCTACTTCTAAGTCTTCAACATCTAAGTCTTCAAACTGACCTTCATCTAATTCGGTATTCGGAGGTGATATCCTAATTCAACTTCTTCTCTTGCTATAGTTTCATCAACGTCTTCTAATATCGGACCTTCTAACGATGTTTTATGTTGTACCCTATCTACTCTGTCCAAATAATCTTTCAAACATACACATACTTCCACGGATTCGGGGGTTAGTCTTGACCTTCTTTCCGATATAATTCTACCGCTAGTAGAAAAGGCCGATTCGGAAGCTACCGTCGAAGCTTGGACCGCTAATAAGTCACGAGCCATAGCGGATAAAATTGGAAATTGAATTTTCCTTTCTTTCCACCAAGCCAAATTGTCAAAGTTTGCAAACTCTTCAGGACTTAAAGTTATTGATCATAATCATTGAGAACCATCTAATTTATTGATCATAATCGTTGAGAACCATTGTCATAATCATATCATTTGAAGTGTGCAAACTAGTCTAGGTAAGTGTAGTTTTAATATATTGAATTTACATCATCATCATTATTTGCTTGCTTAAGAATCGTTACTTAGTTTCCGTTATAATCAAAACTCACGTTTCATAAAATTAAACAAATCCTTGTGAACGACCTCGGCTTACCATTTCATCTCTTACTACACACGGACGAGTATACTTGCTCGTGTGTTTCGTTTGAATCATTGGTAGATCGTGTTATAAATTTAAAACTTGCACTCTTGACACACATCAATTGGTGAACTTCTTATAAGAGGAAAAGCGTATTTACTTAGAATTTCACTACTTCATAGTTAAATCCTATTATTTTGTCGAATTGTCACGTCCTCGTCTAATGCAATGTGGAGTATTCCTTATTATTTTTTTTGAACAATGATTCATTAAAAACAACCACTCTAGAAAGCAACTAGAATGGGAATTACAAAGGCTTCATAAGCCAAGAGTTCCAATAATTAACTTTACGACCTCTACTTTTAAGCCACGAAAAAGAAAACAAACGTACAGAATCAAAAATATCACTTTTCATCATAGAATTAGAAGAAAAAGTAACGCTATTATTATACCGCCATAAACACCAAATCAAGGCCATAATGATGACGTAAACCCAATCTTTATCACTCTTTGAGGATCTCCAATCATCGAACCAATGGGACCAATCGAACCAAGAAGAGTTCCAAACCCAAATATCATGAACTCTGCAATTCGAGAGCAAGCAACCTTGTTAACATCCAAATGGTATAGCCAATTGAACCTTAACATTAAAGGGCCATTGCCATTCCAATTGTCTTTCCAAAAGCGTATAGAGGAACCATCACCCACCTTATGACACAACGAATTTACAGGAATAATATTTTGATCGTGAAGCATAGCATACGACAAGATAATAGAGGACAAAACACCATTGCAAATACATCATTTAAATCAAAAACCGTGTTCACCCCATGAATAGCATTAATCACACGAGCCCATAAAAGAATCTGAGTTATTGACGTATCTCCATCTTCATTTTTGAAAAAAGCAAGATTAAACGCTTTTAAACTCCCAATTCCCAGCCCACCTTCATCAAAGGAGGCAAGAACGTTCTCCCATTTAACCCAAGCCATATTCTTTTTCTCCCCGTCCCCCCCCCCCCAGAGAAAAGAAGCTCGCATAGCTTTAAGAGAGCTTATGACAGAATCCGGGCATTTATAGTATATGCTGAGACTTCCTAAAACCGGATTTATGAGAGTTAAACGACCCCCAATAGATAGAGTGTTAGCTTTCCACGCCGATAACATAGCCGAGAACCTATCAATTAGGGCTGCCAATTGTCAGTCAAGTGCATATTCACACCAAGAGGTAAACCGAGATAAAAGAAAGGGATATTACCTAAGAAGCCATATCCTCAATATCCTGATAACTCACCCCAAGCCCAAATACATTAGATTTAGAGACGTTAATTTTTAGAGCCGAAGCAAGATAGAAAACCTGAAACACACGAATAATACTACCTACGTCTTGATTGTTCCAATCTGAGATAATCACCACGTTACCTGCATAAAATTAATGTGAAATCTTGTGACCCGAATTTCCTATCACAGCCCCACAAATAAGACTCGAACAAACCGCATTTTGCATAGCAATATGAAGCCCTTCCATAACAATAATGAATAGAAAATGACTTAATGGGTCACCTTGACGCAATCCACGTTTTATCGAAAATTCACAAGAGGGACGCCATTTACAAGAACGAAAAATCTAGTTAAATGAAGACATACTTGAATCCATCTTCACCATTTGGTTCCAAACCCTAGACTTAGTAACATATGATCAAGGACTTCCAACTTACGGTGTCAAATGATTTTTCGAAGTCAACTTTAAGTAACAGGAGATTCTTCTTTTTCTTTTTATACCACGACATCACTTCGCTAAGCACAATTGGCCCGTCAAGAATTTGTCTTCCCGCCATAAAAGCCGGTTGCTCCTGACTTACCACTTTATCTATAACTTTCGAAGCCTATTTGCTAAAATCTTAGCAATTATTTTGTATTGCATATCGATTAGCGAAATTGGACGAAAATCTTTAATATGAATCAGATTAGAAATCTTGGGGATTAACGTGATGAAGGATGAGTTAACACAGGTTGTGGTTTGGTCAGTCCCACATCTATAGATTAGCATAAGTGAACGACGCCTATATGAATTGTCAAGCTCCCCTAATAACTAACTATGCAATAAATACTCACCTCAAATTAATTAATCCAAAGACATAATGAACTAGTCACATTTTAGTGGACGTTCAAGCTAGTATATTTTCCCTAGTCAGTTTTCCATCTCCTAACACACACACCATTTAACAAGAGACGATAACACAATAATCAATAACTAGGTTTAATACAATCCTAAGAAAGTACTAAGTGATCTAGCCTAGCATGGTAATGAAAAGAAAAGAAAATAAGTAAATCAAATAATAACACATCGACATGATTGAATGATTAAATATATAACTTATCTTTCACTAAAGATAAATATGTCAATGGCCAAAAGGCCTACAAAAGCTAATTTTTTCGTCTAGGGTTTATCCTCCAAAAGTTGCACACTCAATAATGAAAACAATGCGAAAATAGATATAGTTTTACAATCGTGACGGCGATAAATGCATAGGCTTATTAAATATTCCCTTCCTATTAAACGTCTAATAAGTACATTAAGGCTGAATTAAAGCTTTACATACCTTATTAAAAGTTCTCTTCATATCCCATGAGTTACAAAACTATTGATTGATAAAGGGGAAACTCGAAGGTTCATGTAAGCATTTAAAGGGCGTTCTTTGGCATCTAAAAATATACGAATGCATTTGTTTTTACACACACACATATGGTAGTCATATTTCAAATGAATGGCATTGACTAGGGAGGTGATAGCACAATACTTTTACATGCCGATTTCACAAGCTGCGAAAAAGCTGAATGTTGGATTAATTGTGTTCAAGAAACAATGTCAAGAATTGGGTATTCATCGTTGGCCTCATCGAAAACTTATGAGTATACAATCGCTAATCAACAACGTTCAGGTTATACTTCAATGCCAGTTAAAGTTTTATTTTCATCATTTAACCATGTTAAGTTGAATCCAAGTGTGCCACTTAGCCTGACAAATTTGCACATGAAAACTAAAAGTGTAGGCTTATTGGATATCATGTTTTGCATAAAATAAGTTTGCATAATAAGACGGGAAACCAGGTATAAAGAGAGTTGAAGGGAAGATGCACGAAATAATAGCGAGAATGGAAGTAGAAAAGAGGAAGCTCGAAGAAAACCCTGATTTACCACTCCAGCTAAGCACAATTTTTTTAAAGACAAGTGTGTTTCAAAGCGAATTACAACGAGAGGACAAAAATGAGGAGGGCAGTACCACTAACTGATTCAACAACAAAAAATGTTTTACACATTTGCCATCTTCATCTTCTAACAATGATACAGATTATGAAGAGATGGAAGATGGTTACGGTAGTGATTATGATGAGCAAGAGTAGTTGAATATGTAGGTTGAAATTTGGCACGTTAAACTACAAATTTAGAAATAAAGGAATACGTTACTTAACTACAAAAGCAAATTACGAGTATTTGATGCTTTCTTTCCACATAAATATATTTCAGTTATGTACATAGACAACTTAAATGACCATCGTTACAAAGACTAAAATGGACATAAATGAATTGACAACCACACAATCATTCCAATTTCCACTCACTAGTGCCATTAACCTTACAATTGTAAATTGGTTTAATTAATGCACTTGCTATTACAGGACAAGTACTAACTAATAAACTTCATTATAATGCAACGTTAGGCATTCCATAGTTGCATTCCCATAGTTACATTCAAACTAATAGTTCTAATTAAACTTAATCACATACCTATTCAACTTACAAAGACGATCATGAAAATCCGATTACCAAAAGATCCACACGCAACATAAGAAAAGCTTCACATAACAACCTTAACCAAGACATGATTACCAACTTCATCTCAAAAAACAATAGACATTAGCTTAAAAACTAAAAACAAACCATATTAGAAGTCCATTGCTTCCAGCTTCTTGACTAAAGAGAACAGCTCACGAAGACGCACATGCTTCTTAGCGACCATGAACAACAACCTAGCAACCTCAGCCAATTTCTCTGTTTGCATCTTCCTCATATTAGCAATGTTTTCAACCGCAGAATCTGAAACACAAAGCACCTGCAACCCCTTTAGCAGCTTATCTCTATGATTTATACGATCGCTTATCTTTGATGCCTCTCCCCTTAAATCTTCTTCATCAGCAAAAGTCACTTGAACCTCAAGCTCATAATGAATCAACATCATGTCTTTGACAAAGCTTGACTTTGCTTGAGCCGCTAACTTAGCTAACCAAACAGTAAGAGGTGTCATGGTGTTGATGTCAGAGAGGAATATAGCATTGTGTGTTTAGGAACTGAAGTGAGATGGGGTATTAGCTAAGATAGTCAATATATATAACCCAACACAAGAATACTGATAGACTACAAGAACCCATTCCTTTTGCATGCACTATGGGCCATAATAAAACAATGACCTATTATGAAACATTAAGCCCAAAGCAACTAATACAAGTCTAATACATTACATATAACTCATTAGCTAAAATTTACACTACAAACATTTAAAAAATGACAATACCAAAAAAATAAGCTATAAGCTTCTCAAGAGTCAACAAACAACATCCGACGTAATCTTGATTATACATCGTTACAAATTCAACTATATACAATCTTTGTGCATCGCACGAGGATATCCCGTGGCAACCTTAGTTATAGATTATTGTATATTAAGCAAATTACACTAACATTGCGCGACGAATAACTAGATACAAACTTTATGTGTAGCACGGGTTCTGAATGCCTCGTAACATGTATTCTCACTCACTATATCTCTTTTCATTAATTCTTCCCACCGAGTGGAAGATTAGTAAAAATACAAAATTGGATTTATAATTTATAGTTTATAAATACGATAATTCTAGAAAGTTCTAACGTGAAGGGTTAAAATTGAGTGGTAAAACTCAGAAAAATCAACCCTATATAAAAAATAAAAAAAACACAACCCAACAAAAAGTAAAAAAACACAAACACAAATATAAACTCAAACACACCCCACCGCCCACACTAGTCCAGATCGCTCCACACACACACACACACCGCCGGTGTTTCGCGGTGCCACCTCATCATCATCATCACAAAAAATATAAAAATCTCAGGTTAAAACCCCCGAATTTTTATAAAATTTCATCATCGATCTTTTTTTATATATATTTGGAACTCTTGTGTTGTGTTTTTATGTGATATGACATTTCTAGGGTTTTAGAATTAAAAGTTTAGCTCTTTGTGTATAAAGATTGTGTTTTTTTATGTTGGTTTGTTGTTTAGATGATGGGTTTGAATTCTTGTTTTTGTTATTTAATCATAGTGTGGTTAGGCTAAGAATTGTAGTCTTATGTTGTTTATTTACGTGGCGAGGGCGAGTCTTTTTGACGCAGATGCACCCGCGGCCTCACCGGGTTAATTCCGGGTTTAAAACATACATATGTTGTAGCTATTGGGTAATGTACGGGTAATTTTGTTGATGAATTGGAGACCTAGGAGATGGATAGAGGATGGCGTAATTCTCTATGTGAGTTGGATATCTTATGCTTGATTATAGTGAACAGTGTTTATGTATTTGAGGTTTTAGAGTTTTGATTCTATATAAGTAGGAGCGGACTGATGACACCGGTAGTTAATGAGTTGGACGCTTCATGCGTTTTTGGTNGCTGCTGCAGATGGAAATGACATACACGGAACGCACACTGCCCGCAGAAACACTCGACGTTATAGGCCTGATGAGATGCTAAAATGAGGAGCCACCTTCATCCTAAATGTCATCGTTGTTGTATTACCTCGCCAGGCCGCAACGCGGCCGGCCGCCGCCTTACTTGTTAAAAAAAATGACAATACCAAAAACATAAGCTACAAGCTTCTCAAGAGGCAACAAACAACATCCGACGTAATCTTGATTATACATCGTTATAAATTCAACAATATACAATCTTTGTGCATCGCACGGGGATCTTCCGCGGCAACCTTAGTTATAGATTATTGCATATTAGGCAAATTACACTAACATTACACGACGAATAATTAGATAAAAACTTTATGCGTAGTACGGATTCTGAATGCCTCGTATTTGTATTTCTCACTCACTATCTTTTTTCATTAATTCTTCCCGCGAGTAGAAAGATTAGTAAAAATACAAAATGGATTTATAATTTATAGTTTATAAATACGATAATTCTAGAAAGTTCTAACGTGAAGGGTTAAAATTGAGTGATAACTCAGAAAAATCAACCCTATATAAAAAATAAAAAAAACACAACCCAACAAAAAGTAAAAAAACACAAACACAAATATAAACTCAAACACACCCCACCGCCCACACTAGTCCAGATCGCTCCACACACACACACACCGCCGGTGTTTCGCGGTGCCACCTCATCATCATCATCACAAAAAATATAAAAATCTCAGGTTAAAACCCCCGAATTTTTATAAAATTTCATCATCGATCTTTTTTTATATATATTTGGAACTCTTGTGTTGTGTTTTTATGTGATATGACATTTCTAGGGTTTTAGAATTAAAAGTTTAGCTCTTTGTGTATAAAGATTGTGTTTTTTTATGTTGGTTTGTTGTGTAGATGATGGGTTTGAATTCTTGTTTTTTGTTATTTAATCTTAGTGTGGTTAGGCTAAGAATTGTAGTTTTATGTTGTTTATTTACGTGGCGAGGGCGAGTCTTTTTGACGCAGATGCACCCGCGGCCTCAGCGGGTTAATTCCGGGTTTAAAACATACATATGTTGTAGCTATTGGGTAATGTACGGGTAATTTTGTTGATGAATTGGAGACCTAGGAGATGGATAGAGGATGGCGTAATTCTCTATGTGAGTTGGATGTCTTATGCTTGATTATAGTGAACAGTGTTTATGTATTTGAGGTTTTAGAGTTTTGATTCTATATAAGTAGGAGCGGACTGATGACACCGGTAGTTAATGAGTTGGACGCTTCATGCGTTTTTGGTGGCCGTACATTTGATGGTTAGCGTATGTTATGTATAAAAGAGCGATGAATGTAATGTACAGATGTGCAGGATTTAAAAGAAAAGTGTTGTTTTTGATCGATTAAGAACCAAGATAAATTATGGAGGCTTAACAGTATTATGCGATTGTGTCTGAAGCAAATGGTTCAATTTTAGGAGTTTGTTTGGAGCTTTTCCCCAACATTGGCAACTAAATATATCAGAAAGTTTGCATTAGGTTACGTTGTGTTCCTGCTATTTTTGAACGCGTGATTTTTTTCAGACCATCCTACCTTTCGAATATTCCTAATATTGCCATCCCTGAATTATGTGAATCATTGGTGCATCTTTTATGTCTGTTTTAGGCTAGGTAGTTTTCAGTAATCATTTATGAGTTTTAATCTTACATTTATGCCTTGCGAATCTTTATTTCTAATTTTTGGTACGAACCACATGTATTTTTAAAGTTTTATATCATTAATGTTTAACTTAATGCAGACTTTGAGCAGCCTAACCGAGACTATGGCTAGTAGTCAAGGTGGTAAGGATGTCATTGACTGTGGAAGCAGTGAGGGTAACACTTCTGAAGCCACTGTTGAGATAAAGATAAGGACTTTGGATTCTCAAACATACACCATGCGAGTAGATAAATGCGTAAGCACTATTTTCTTCATCTGCAATCTTTTTTGAAGTGAAATCTCAGTGCAAGTGTATTGTACACGGTTTTCTTATTTGTGCTAACTTAAATTTAATGCTCTTGTAGGTATCCGTTCCTGCACTAAAGGAACAGATTGCTAATGTAACTGGTGTATTATCTGACCAACAACGTTTAATATGCCGTGGAAAAGTTCTGAAGGACGACCAACTCCTTTCAGCTTACCGTATCCTTCTAGTTTAATAACATGATAAATATTTATATGAAAAAATTAAAATATACTCGGAATTTATTATCTGACCTTCATACTGAAGCTCCTTAACGAGTATGAATTGTAGATGTGGAAGATGGTCATACATTGCACCTGGTGGTCCGACAACCAAATCAACCACCACTGGGAAGCTTTCCTGAGCATACAGGTTTGCTGTGTTCTAATATTTTTTTTATAAATTATATTTTTTCTCTGTTAACATAAGTTTGGACGAGAGGTCACTTCATTTAAGTCTGCACAAATACCTTAAATCATATCTCTGTTCCCTTATAAGCTAGGTGAAGGTCTGATTCCTGAAACATGAATCTTGCATCTGTTACATGCCTCTCTTGCCCAATAATGTTCTACGGGAACGAGTAGTAACCTAACTAATCTATGTTGGTGTCATATTGGGATGCTTCCCGTCTTACCAGTGATTTGCCAGAAACTAGAGGTGGCAATTTTGACACATACACCTTACAAATGGATTGATTGGGGCTATGTTCGATCTCTAATGGGTCAAATGTGTAAAATAGACGATTTAACTAAAAATAAGGATAAAAAAGGATTTTGGGACCGTTTACTCTTCCCTACCCATTTTTCCCTTCTATTTATCACTCAACCCACACATTTTCCATGTCACTATAAAGAAAATGGCCTCTTGTTTAAAAGATGACGAAATCTGTGTGTACGATAGACGAA
Organism: Artemisia annua; assembly: GCA_014162995.1. Lineage (NCBI taxonomy): Eukaryota > Viridiplantae > Streptophyta > Magnoliopsida > Asterales > Asteraceae > Artemisia > Artemisia annua. The sequence continues at coordinate 74,359 of LBNU01021340.1, read as the reverse complement.
CATACGTTTGTGAGTAATTTTGCTTTTCTGGATGTTCTTTCTGTGAGGTATCTTCGTTTGTGTTTCTGAACTTTTGTTCTCGCCGTATATTCTCCTGTTTGTAGGTTCCTGTTGTTCTATTTTATTTATTTATTATTTATTTTGTGTGTGCTGGGCCTTCTTTTTAGAAATTATTTGAGTCTGACATATTCTTCATTTGCAGCAAGTGATCCAGCATCAACTACCAGGCAGTCTATGGGCAATCATGGGCCCAGTGTTGTGGTTGGAACCTTCAATATATCCGAACAAGGTGATGGCAGTCTTCCGGATTTCAGTCGGGTAAGATTATGGCAAAGCTTAGAATTATAAAACCCTTGTTTACACATTTAACTGTAATGATATATTGTGTTGTTTTTATATTAATATGGTAGATTGTTTCTGCTGTTCTTGGTTCCCTTGGAATATCAAATGCTGGAAGTGGTGGTGATGCAGTAGATTTGCAAGTAAGTGGCTACTTGTTAACTCATCCTCTGTAGCTATCATGTACATGTTATTTTGAAACAAGGTTTCACCTTTTATAATTTTTTAACAGCAACACATTTCCGAAAGGCTTTCACGAATACCTGGTCTAAATGAAATAAGAAATCCCACCGGTCAACAACCTGAGGGTGCTTCTGAAAGGAGTCAACCTAATCTTCAGGATGGCACTTTCACGCTTCCGTCTGATGTATCTATGGAATCTTTGCAGGTGCTTATAATAGTAATATTTGATATTGTTCAATATATAATCTTTTTACCATTATAGTACTTGATTAAACTGTCTCTTTGACAGGTTATTCCTGATTCTCTGAGTACCTTGTCCCAATATTTAACGCGCTTGAGGCAACAATTTAACGATACTGGTCAGCAACATCATTTAATCTGAATATTTTAGTCTCCGTTAATCACTTATCGAGTTATTTGTAATATGGATTTTATATTTGGTGTTGACAGTTAGATCTCAGTCTCCTGGTACTGGGGTTGGTGGACAAGAGTCACACGCTACACCGCATTCAAGCACTGTTCAGGGTGGTCTACCGACTCCAGCTGCTCTAAGTGAAGTGACACAGTCTACAAGACAATTGCTCATTGAACAAGCTGGAGAATGCTTGATGGTATGCACTAAATCATTGCTATAAGTTTCTTTTTTATCATATCATTAAGCTTGTGATTCTGCAGCAATTGACCAGACAATTGGGGGATCAAGAGAATGTGACTGATCCTGTAGCACGGTTAAGGATGCAGTCAAATGCAATGAGGTCCGGCGCTCTTTTGCAGAATTTGGGTGCTTTTTTGCTTGAGCTTGGTCGCACAACCATGACACTACGATTGGGACAGTCATCGGTGTGTTTAGTTTCTTGAAAAGTCTTTAAATCTCTAATTTTTTCTGGAATACAAAACATGTAAAAGTAATTTGTCTTTTTTTTAGACTGATGCTGTGGTTAATGCGGGACCGGCTGTCTTCATATCCACTTCTGGTCCAAATCCCATAATGGTGCAACCTCTACCTTTTCAACCTGGGACTAGCTTCGGAGCAATGCCTGCGGGGCTCGGTTCTAGTTTTTCTGCTGGTTCTGGTTCACGTCCAAGAAATATTGATATCAGAATACGTACAGGTAATAAATGGTGGGAGTATATACAGAAACTCACTGTGGTTTGGTGAAAATAACGGAAATCGGCCTTGTTGCTATTGTTTGCATTTATAGTTAATTTTGCTGTTTGCTTTTGCTTTTGCTTTTGGTCCCTCTTCTGTATTCTCTAGGGACCAAAAGTGAAATAAGTTGCATACTTGAGGGACTGAGTGTGTGAAGCGGGCTACAGGGGCCAACATGAAAGCAAACAGTGCAATAATATTGAGGAGGGAGTGCAATAATATTGAGGGGTTAAATGGAGGAGAGACAATTTTTGTTAACTTTTCCAAACCGCAAGGACGGTTTCTGTAATTTACTTAAACTATTCTGGGTTATAAGTTTATGTTCTTAAAAATGCTTACTTGCAATTTGAACGCTCTTTAGGTTCAGTGCTGGCCTCAACTGTTAATCCACGAGAGGCAAGTGGCCGAGAACAGTCGACAACAACTGATCCAGCAGCAGCTTCTGATGGTGGAGCTTCAAACCGTGAAGCTGGCATTAGAAATTTGTCTCAGCCCAGAGGCGGTCCTGATGTACGGGTAGTTCCCATTAGGATATCTACACTGCCACCTGGACTTGCATCTTCTGAACCAACACGTAGTTCTGTGAGTGTAGTATATCCAGTGCTAGCAAGAGCTCAGCATGTTGATTCTAGTAATGTGAATGGAAGTCGCTCTCGTAGTGCTGAAAACAGACCACCAGAAGCTCCCGAAATTCCTGGTATAGATTTGANAATAAAAAGTCAAAGCTTGACTTTTAACAAAAATGCAGGCATGACTCATGGTCATAGTTTTACTTCATCAGAGATCCCAAGCGGACTTGATCAATTGCTGAGAAATTTATTTCCTGGTGAGCCGAACCATGGCAACGACTTCATCTTTCAGAGAACAACAACGGGTACTAACGTGGAAACTGCTCACACAGCTGTCAATTCACAAGAAGCAGCAACAGTAAGTGATCAAGGAACTTTTCTGTCTAATTTGCTGCACCAGATCCTGCCTGTTGTGTCTCAGCACATTAATGGTGGAGCTGATGGATCTTCAAGCGTAAGTGCTAGTATAATGACATTTTTATGTGACTTCTATTCGGGGTTATATTATTATGAGTCTGATGTGCTATTATGTATGTAGGTTGAGGAGAACCAGGATAGAGGCGCCTCTTCACGCAGGCCAGATGGTCCGTCGTCTCCTTCAAGCCCAAAACGACGAAAGGTACTCTTTAATTCATGTATTTTTTTTATACTTAATACTTCACACAGATGAACCTGTCACTTCTCGTTTATGAAACTAAAGTTATACATCCATCTTGTATGTGGAAAATCACGGATAATCTCTAATATATTTACGGAAATGCTTCCTGTTTCCTTATTGTTTTTTACTTAAACTGCTTGTGATCACTCGTTAGAGTAAAAATGCCGAAGTACCTTTATTTTTTTGCCCTTAATAGTTTCATATTGAATCTATTATATCTAAATACTGATAAATATAAATTCAAAATATATTTGGTAGGTGTAGAAGATAAGGGGTATTTTTGTCTTTTTACTTTAAAATGCTGACAAACAGTGATAGTAGGTATCATTTAAGTAACTAGGTCAATAGGCACGATGTCCGTGATATTTGTCATACTATGGGACAATTGTGTAATTTAATCTGAAAATTAGAACTTGGGCTCTCTATTTTGGTGAGTGTTTCATCTTAGTTTTGCCTAATGACCTGATGTGTTGTGACTTGTTTTTTTTGCTAACAATGTTTCTACTCATGATGCAGACAGAGTAAAGTAATCACAAGAGCAATTTGACTTCTCCTAAGACGGGTTTTCTACAGTGGATATCAGGACGCACATAGCTGGTCTGCGATGACGAGGTTTTAATTGGCCCCTGATGGGTGATAGATCTATAGACGAGAACCCGGGTTCAATGCATATAGTACTTATATTTCATATCTTTGAAGCTGTATGGGTAAATCTTTTTCTGTTGAGTAAACAATTGCACAGTAAAACATGGCTTTTGATTGCCGTTCTTTTTATTTATATGATATGTTCAAAAAAGGTATTATTCGGCTTTAGTTGTGCCAAAAAAACTGAGAGCAATTGTATCATTGGTCTTTACTTGAATATACCAAGCTATTTATCATCCCGAGACAGTGGCATAGTAATGTAACGTTGTTGGGTCACTGTCATCATGCGATTTTGATGGTATATTTAGTAGTTATTGTATATTTATTGGTGATGTAAGTGTGCTTTGGCTGAAATTAATCGGTTTTGCCTTAGGTCTTGTATCTAGAGGTAAACTTACAGTTTTGTTCAAACCTACATGTTTAGAAAAAAGCTCAAGACTTACATAGGCATGTCTTTCAACCAGTTTAAATGAATTTATTTCAAAAATTTCTTGTCAATTTCTTGTCATAAAAGCTTTTATCTTATATACCAAGCTTTTAGTGGTTTCTAAAGAATTTACGATCAAATAGGCGATTACTCGCACATAATAAAGAAGTGTCAATTTTTTTTATTTTTTTTTTATTTTTTATTTTTTTTAATATGGGTGTAAGTGAGAGTGGAGAAATTTTTTGGATTAAATTGTAATTAATTATTTACATAATTAATATATTGTATTGGTTTTTATAAGTAGGTATCTTAGTCAAAAAAAATTACTAATTTTGTAAGTTGTTAAGGTTTTTAAGACCAAAATCTTACAGTTGTCTTTTTACATGTAGTAAAGATATATCAGGTAAATCATGTAATTTAAAGGCACAAATTTTGCTTTTATGGAGAAACTAATCATTTGGTGATTTTCATTAGTTGAATCTACGATCTAACGGAGGAAAAGTGAATCTTGTAAGACGATTATTAAAGTAACACAAAGATTGACCATATACTAGTGAAATTAGGTCTAGATATGTTCAATTGATATTACGATATATTTTTGAAGGAATGTACTACTGGAACAACTTTGTATTCTGTAAAATAAGGCGGAGTAATGCATTTCACCACGTGGCGCCAAAACCACGGATGAAGACTAGTGGCTTTCAACAACCACGCGTGAAGGATGTTTTTATGGTAAAAGGTGAGGGGCGTCACTGGATAAGAAGAAATTATGCGAGTGTGTTGAGTGTACGTGTGTGTTTACTCAGGCATAGTCAAATGATGAGAGTTGAGTAAAGCATAAAGAACCATTAGACTAGGTGCAGTGGGCATGAGTAAGAGACTTTTGCAATGGTTCGGTCATAGAGATGGCGGGCTCAAGTTGTGTGGTTAAGAGTGTTTTGTATGTTCATTTAGTAAATGGTGAGTGATAGTCACGAAGATGTGACACAAGTGAAAAGAGGACAATAAGTAAAAACATTTTGATGGATTAAAATTACACCCAGTTAGTTACTTAGTTACAACACATCAACAAATTCTTTTTACCGCAAACCAAACGGGGCTTAAGAGAGCATGATGAGGGGCGCTACAGGCGCTGCCGAGCGTACCGCCACCTGATCTATAGGCGCTCCACCAACGACACACCAAGCAGTTTTGTGGACTTTTTTGTGTGTGTGTTTGTGTGGGTGTGTGCATGTAACGGTAAAAGAAAGGGTACAAAATCCCACTTTTTCAGTGAATACCTATTTTTACAATACAAACAACCAAACACAATCATTTTTTTTCCCATTTCATATATATAACATACACTTTCAAACAAATTGAATAACCAAAACAATGAGTTGAACATGAACAAGTTATTCAACTTTCAAAACCCACATTCATTCGGTAATTTTAATTACCCACAACCCGCGACAAAAGTTCTAGTACTTCACAACACACATCATTTCAAAACCTTTTCACACCATATACTTCTCAACCATAACAACCTTTCAACACCATATACTTCTCAACCATAACAACCTTTCAACACCTTTACAAATGACCCAAATGCTTTTAACCAACTTGCATTACTATAAATTTAGCAACAATGCCCATTATTTGGAGGATTCGGCACTAATTCAAATAGAATGCCACCACCATCACAATTAAATCGAGCCTTTTCCTCTCGAAAAATACAAAAGAAAAAGGAAGAAAGCCGAAACCGAAACAACCGACATCATGCGTACACCATACGTTCGTCCACTTTAGTGCATGACATTCTACCAACTTTTCGTTCTCGAAAGATGACTACAGACAGATGATGATGTTGAAGGCACAGATCTTGAAGACCCAAAACGAGCTATTTCGAGACGATCCACATCCACACAAAACAATAAAGTCCAAAAGTCAAATATCAGACTCAACAACGTGATTCTCGTCAAGTAGAGAAGCTTTCAAGGATGTGGTCTAAGAGAAATTAAGACAAGATCGTTTAAAGAAAGATGTTTCTATTGGCCCAAAAAATACGAGGATATACGATTTTTCTGCTACTAGTACCACAAGGATGTCGGAGGAAGATGCAACATTTTGATCAACAAAATAAAAGAAGAGACCCGAGCAAAATATCGATCATAGTTTAGATAGTTTTAGTTTTTATTTATTTTTCATATCATATTTTACTTTCGTTGTAGCTCGTTAATATAACGTATGTTTTCCTCCTACTTTTATACCACTCGTCTTCTTATTAGAGAGATAATGGTTTATAGATATCAGTTTGATGGGCATCATGTTGAAGATAGCTATCATGTTCAGGATAGTATTAAAAGTCAAAAGTGAGTTTGATTAGTTCAGTGATGGTGTTTGTTGATACAAAAGTTGGGCGTTCCTTGTTTGGGTTCCTTTCCTCGTATCAATTGATTGATATTGCTTGAGACCTGCGCACTAAGAAAGCAACAAACACCGTTAGGCTTATCGAGGGATTGTCTCCCCCGATTATCCTCCGGCGTGAGAGTAAGTAATCGTGTTTTAGGGTTGTGAAGAGTTAGGGTTTGTAAGTCGTACCTCTATGAGAGTTATAATGCCCTCTATATATAGACACGAATCCTTGTTGGTTTCGTGTTCCGCAAACCTTGGTATGTCCCGCGTATCGCGGGTATTTGATATACATCCTATAATTAGGAGATATCGTTTATTCACATTCCTAAATAATCATTGGGCTTGGGCCTCGTGGGCCAAAGCCGTCTAATTGGTAGTCCAATTAGTATGAAACTGACCCACGCGTAGTGGGCTTGCGTGTGGGTATTGTTTACCAAACGGGTTCATGACCCGGTGTAGACTATACGTCATCATGTCCCCCCAGTCTAGTGTGCGCATGCTAAAAACATGCGGTCGCTAGACTTACCGTGCCCAAATTATTCCCGATTCGTGCGCGGGAAGACTGCAAGTTTTTACCGCCAAAAAATCCACATGCAGTGTATCTAGGCTAAAAGTTGCAAATCATTTACCTCGGGAAGTGGAGAGGCTATCCACGTGTCCTGTACCATTTCAATCCCCATCCACACGTTTTGAGTTAGTGGAATCCACGTGTCAATCATCGGTGGTGAGTGAGAAATCTATATAAAC
>LBNU01021340.1:27640-62640 GCA_014162995.1 Artemisia annua | reverse complement strand
AAATTAGTTTTAAAAGTATTTTTAAATGCTTTTTAATTAATAGAAATTCATAAAAAATCCAAAAAAATATTTTTATGTTTTAAAATTAATTTTAAGTTATTTTAGATTTTTCAAAAATAAATTTGCATTTTTCTTATTTATTTGCATTTTTAATATATTTTAATATTTAAAAATAGTTTTTAATTAATAATAATTAAATTAAAAGTTTTAAAAATAATTTTAATTTTCCTAAAAGTTTGAATTTACATTTAGGCCCTTTAGGAATTTACTTTTTGCATTTAGGACTTAAGTTTCCCGTAGTTGCCTTAGAAATCCCGAGATTAGCTCGGGAATTTAGCGTTTCAATTTCCCGCTTACGTTTAGGGCTTGTTTGTGCACTCTCACGTGTTTCTACTTCCTTTTATATTATTTGTAGTTTAATTGTAGCTTATGGTTCCCCATAAACCCCGCACATTCACTTCACGATTCACGATCACGAACCAACAAACTCCATTCAGCCTTCGTTAGGGAAAACGACCCGGGGATACATATTTACCCGTGCTATCCTGGGAGATATTTCTATATATATATATAGCTAATATCAGTTATTTTGGCAAATAGTAGTGTTAAGTGTACCTATTTTAAACCCCATTTTACATGCAACCAAGCGTCCTTACATAACTTATGAAGTCTTTATGATTGGGTTTAAACATACTGTTATGCTAGCATAACATACAAACTTACACCTCTAAACACATAATGAACACGACTAGAAAAGAAACCTTGTATATTTTTAGGTTAAAATCTGACATTTTGACACGTAAATATGCAACTACTATGTACAATGGACGAGCTTCTTGCATTTAAGCCATAAATGGCCTACAACGTATTTCATGTATATGTATAGGACGCGAGTAGGAACACAAAAAACTAACTTTGGGATTCATTGTATAGAATAACAAAGAACATTGGGTGTTCTTCAATTGGGTTAATTACTTGAAAATATATCATACTTGCCACTTTTTGTTATTGTGTGTATATAATTTTTTTTTCTTATTGTGTGTACTAAACTTCAAATTTCGATTATTGTGTGTATTTTGTGACCATTTTAACCTTACTTTTTTTTTCAAATTTCGAAGGGTAAAATGGATATTTTACATTGCTGAATAGTCACAAAAAACACACAATAATCGAAACTTGAAAGATCAGTACATACGATAAGAAGAAAAAAAAAGTTCAGTACACACAATAACAAAAAGTGACAAGTATGATACATTTTCAAGTAATTAACTCTTCTCCAATTATATAGAAAACAAAGAAAGAAATGTAGATTATCATAGAAAACAAAGAGAAATGTAGAGTATCATATCAAACATTAACCTATAGCCATTAGATTGAATAAATCGCTGCCATCACCTTATGATACCTATGCTTGTATTAAGAGAGTGTTTTGATAAACTTATTACTGCATTTGTCTCAAACTAAATGTCCATATTTTTATGTTTGGATGTCTCAAAATAAATGTTTATCTTGCATTTCAACTGACCAAAAGAAAGTTTAGATATTGGAGATAATATTTGATTGATTGAGAGTATAGTTGGTGATATTTCCTAAAACTTATGTAATACACATTAGAAATTATTTTGCCACATGCTTACTTCTCATAAAATAATTTTTAGCATTTAGAGATTTTTGTCATAAGCACATATTATTTCAGTGAAACTAAATAAGTAACAAAGCATATGTTTCCCTTATATAAAAAGATTTGGCCATAATGCTTTTTCTATGATCAACAAACAATAGGTGTCGAAGTAAGCCACCACACCGGGAATTTAATATGAGTTCGGTCTCAAACCGGAAATGAAATCAAATAGCATTTAGTATAAATAACAATACGCAACTATATAGAATTTGAAAATGCAAAAACTATTCTTTGCTCACGAGTTCTCTATAGAATGGAAATTTAAGTAAATAGAGGTTCTTTCACTAAAACAAAATTATAGATAAAAATAATTGAAAAGAGTGAAAGATATTATTTTATTTTTCTTTTTTGAAATTGTGAAGTATATATTAATCACAAAATGTTGTTACAAATTACATTGTCAACATAATTTTATGCTAAAGACATGCCATTAGACAAATATTATGGACATTATTCTACTACATACACAATACTATACTTCAACCTAAACACATCAATATAAGAATACTTCTAGGCACATATCAACAATCTTAACAATATAATCCTTTCATCATCAACTATATGATTCATCAACCACTTCATATTGCACTTCTTAATTACAAATACAGTTGTGGACTACATTTACATCACCGAAAAATGCCAAAGACCAAGACATAGCAGTTCTCCAAGACTCACTAAGCTTAGTAGAATGGTATCAAATCAAGAAGGCCTCATCTACAACGATACATTCAAAAGATAGAACAAAAACTAATCAACTATATTTCTTTTTAACTAATGTAAACAGACCAAAGACCATGCCATAGCAGCCGTCCCTGACTCACTATCTATGATAAATGGTTCCTACATTAGAAAGGCTTCATCCATCACCCATGTTCCCCTTTTATACCTCAATCTAAACATCCACTTTACAACAAAAATTATCTGCAAACTAATATAACCATTAAGAGAGTAGTCTCATCTTTCATGACTCACTCTTTTAAGGTTGTTTAACACTATACATTATTACACAATCCCATTTTAAACCCCATATAGCAGCAGCTTTACAAATTGCCTTTGACTTTTTAACTTTCCTACAATGCCCACCCATTCGAGCCAATCCCATCATATTTGAAAATAAATCAAGAACGTTTAGCTTGAACAAAATCCCATCCACTTCAATATTTCCGTAATGATGTCAACAACCTTTTTGGGTGTTGGATTCCTATTATTAAACTGATCATACCATCTTACGCTTACAGGATCTTGTCTTTCAACCTTATTCAATCCATGAAGATTTGTACCTCCTAAATGTACACCTAAAAGTTCAGGAACTATCTCTGATGTTATTAATATCTTAGTTTTTAAGTTTTAACTTCATCTCAGCAGGATCAAAGTTATCTACTACAAGATGTCCTATTTTCACTTCTACCGCCATCCCAAAAGTGATTCGAAACCCATATCAATAAGATCCTTCCTTTGAGTAGAAGTAAGTTCCTTCATCAAATGGAAAAGAACTTTTGGTGATCCCCTTATGACGAGATTTTGGTGACACGTAGGATGGGGTGAATGAGAGGGTGACACATGTAACAATTGTTTAATTTTTGTGATCCCCTTATTTTTTCTAAGCACCTAGAATTTTTTTAACATTTAATATGTTTAAAAGCTATTTTACTATTTTGTTAAAGTTAAAGAGTGTTTTAGGTGCGTTCAAAGATTACTACTTATCTACTATATCAATAACTGGTAATGATTGTATAGGGGGAATTACATATATTCTAAATTAAACTTCAATCATTAAATAGTTTTTCAAAATACAAATTTTCAATGCATGCTTTACAATGTTACTAAAGCAGTTTGAGGAAATATATAAATATGAAGTTTGTTTAGGGATATAAGTAAATGGCCCGTTGTTATAAAGGAATCATATAGCAACGTCCGCACGTTGTTGCAATCATGTAAATTTTTTATTTTCCTAGTTACAAAGAATATAACGGCTTTAACAGATAAAGTTAAAAATAAAAGACAAATATCCGTAAAAAGGATACAAATGATTGTTTTTTTTAAAAAAAAAAAATTCTAAAAAAATTCACAAGATCGGGCATGTTGGCGCATAAAAAAATTGTGAAAGAAGTTTTTCTAATTTTGAGTTTTTATACATTTTTTTAATGCACAAAANACTAATATAACCATTAAGAGAGTAGTCTCATCTTTCATGACTCACTCTTTTAAGGTTGTTTAACACTATACATTATTACACAATCCCATTTTAAACCCCATATAGCAGCAGCTTTACAAATTGCCTTTGACTTTTTAACTTTCCTACAATGCCCACCCATTCGAGCCAATCCCATCATATTTGAAAATAAATCAAGAACGTTTAGCTTGAACAAAATCCCATCCACTTCAATATTTCCGTAATGATGTCAACAACCTTTTTGGGTGTTGGATTCCTATTCTTAAACTGATCATACCATCTTACGCTTACAGGATCTTGTCTTTCAACCTTATTCAATCCATGAAGATTTGTACCTCCTAAATGTACACCTAAAAGTTCAGGAACTATCTCTGATGTTATTAATATCTTAGTTTTTAAGTTTTAACTTCATCTCAGCAGGATCAAAGTTATCTACTACAAGATGTCCTATTTTCACTTCTACCGCCATCCCAAAAGTGATTCGAAACCCATATCAATAAGATCCTTCCTTTGAGTAGAAGTAAGTTCCTTCATCAAATGGAAAAGAACTTTTGGTGATCCCCTTATGACGAGATTTTGGTGACACGTAGGATGGGGTGAATGAGAGGGTGACACATGTAACAATTGTTTAATTTTTGTGATCCCCTTATTTTTTCTAAGCACCTAGAATTTTTTTAACATTTAATATGTTTAAAAGCTATTTTACTATTTTGTTAAAGTTAAAGAGTGTTTTAGGTGCGTTCAAAGATTACTACTTATCTACTATATCAATAACTGGTAATGATTGTATAGGGGGAATTACATATATTCTAAATTAAACTTCAATCATTAAATAGTTTTTCAAAATACAAATTTTCAATGCATGCTTTACAATGTTACTAAAGCGGTTTGAGGAAATATATAAATATGAAGTTTGTTTAGGGATATAAGTAAATGGCCCGTTGTTATAAAGGAATCATATAGCAACGTCCGCACGTTGTTGCAATCATGTAAAATTTTTTATTTTCCTAGTTACAAAGAATATAACGGCTTTAACAGATAAAGTTAAAAATAAAAGACAAATATCCGTAAAAAGGATACAAATGATTGTTTTTTTTAAAAAAAAAAAATTCTAAAAAAATTCACAAGATCGGGCATGTTGGCGCATAAAAAAATTGTGAAAGAAGTTTTTCTAATTTTGAGTTTTTATACATTTTTTTAATGCACAAAATTTTCAACTTGCTATAATGCGATGTGCAATAAAATTTTAATGCAAAATCTCGAAAGAAGATTTTTTGATTCAAAAAAAAAAAACGATTTAACGCACAAACGGTTTTTTCTCATAAACTTTTGTTTTGCAAAAATATCCACTTTTAGAAAAACTTCCTTCACAAAATTTTTATGCACCAACATACCCGATCGTGTGAAATTTTTTTGAAATTATTTAGAACTTTTGAAAAAACAAATCTTTGTATCATTTTTATAGATACGTGTCTTTTTATTTGATCTCTTTTCTGGCTTCAACTATTACATGGTCTTTTTATTTGAAAAAATAACTAACATGAGAGGTCATGTTAGTTATTTTTTTCTCCATAATAATTAATTTATAAAATAATGGTCCCATAATAATTAATTTATTTATTTTCTCTTCACTCATATAAACTTCAACATGACCTCTCATGTTCAATTTGAATTTTATCGATGACGTGTGTGTGCTTTGGCTGAAATTAATCTGCTTTACCTTAGGTCTTGTATCTAGAGGTAAACTTACTGTTTTGTTCAAACCTACATATTTAGAAAAAGCTCAAAGCTTATATAAGTCAAACATAGGCATGTCTTTCAACCAGTTTAAATGAATGGCCAAAATGCATTTTAGTACCCTGAATTTGTCTAACCGGGTCTTCTAGTACCCTAGACTCTTAAGGGTGGAGAATGGTACCCTTAACTTGAAAAAGTGGATCCCTTAATACCCCGACTCACTTTAACTCGCTCACATAATTCGTCCGCAATAAAATGTCATTTCTAAAACCTCAATTATCAATTCTCTTTGAACCCTAATCTACATAATTGATCAAAATTAGCTTTATCGAATAAAAATTCTTACTTTTTTATAAAATGCCACAACTTTCCAAGATCATAAACCCATTCATAAAGATAAATTCATAAATTGACTCATGTAAGTTGTGTTTTATTGAATTATATATAAGCTATAAGTAAAGAGGGTTCTATTAAAATATATTAGTTTCGATTTTTTACGTAGGCTATTCAAAAAATTTTGTTGTACATATACTAGAACGGAAAAATGTAATTTGTTGATTATTTTTGTTAGGTCATCTACTATTATGCAATGAAAAAAGAAATTTCTCTTATATTGATTTGTGCAGATATTGCTTTTCGAGATTTATATATTTGAAATTAGCATAAGGAGGACATTTTAGAATTGCTTTGTTACAAATGAAACTAAAACCCATGTTAATTTTTAACAAATTTGGATGAATAGACTAATGGCATAAATTTTGGGTTATTCTTTCATTTTAACTTTTCATAAAATTCATTTTATTGTGGACGTTAAAAAACTAACGGAGAAAGTGTAACAAACCGGAATTTTCCAAACAAATTTTAAATATTAAATGTCAATTTAGTACTACCTAACTATTTATCTAAGCATACATGAGCTTACAAAGCTATTTCGGGAAGCAAAACCAACACACTGTGGCTTACAGTAACTCACTACATTGTTTACTCTATCAGAAAAACGTGAATATTTCATTTTCTGTCTGTTGCTGATTAATTACGTGATACAACGAGAAATATCTCGCACACAATAGCACACGCGTACCAACACAAACCTAGTAATGACATCTATTCAATATTTGTTCTTTGGAGTCAAAAATTTATGTTTTTATATGAGTTCACAAAAACGTGCTTGAAAATGATACCACTCATGCTCACGATAACCCGGAAAACACAAATTAAACCGGAGCTCAGTGAAACACGAGAGACACTTAAACCTATTAATCCAACATTTATCTTTTATTCAAAAATCTAACAGTTACCCTTTTATCAAATTATCATTTACTTTTTTTTATTTACTTACACCCACCCATTCACTTATAATTATAAGTTTATAACCAAAAAAAAAAGAGAGAGAGAGAAATTATAAAACGATAAAACGTTTCAATCTCTCACTTATCCCAACCCCTTCTCATCGCTGCTTCTCTCTCTCTCTCATCCTGCTATGCTCCCCCACCTCTGAATCACAACCAGATCTGCATAAAACAACAAGGTGACAGCCGCAGAACTGACCCAACTTGTCACCACCTCGATGTCAGCACAAGAGGATGAAGAGTAGGGGGGACGACTTCCCTAATCGACTGAAAAACCAAGAAAGGATGGTCAAGCTTTTCAATTCTTCTCCTTTTTATTCCAGTCGCAGCCACAAGGAAGGTTCACACACACAAATCTCATTTACAATCTATCACAAATTCAAGATTTTCTAAGGGTTGCATCACGAAGAAATTTGTTTTGGGTTTGCTTTGGGTTTGGCTGATTATTGGTGTTGGGTTTTTCCTTATTCCGTAGCCTCCTTCAATCGATCCATGTACATCCCTGTTGTTAAGGTTATTGATTCCTCGCACTTGTAAAATTTTCTTGACTCTATTGTTGTTGAACTTGTGGTTTTATGCTACAAGTTGTAATTTGTTTGGTCTGGTGAATTGATCGACATAAAAAAAAATTTATTTTCCTAGTCACAAAGAATATAATGGCTTTAACAGATAAAGTTAAAAATAAAAGACAAAGAATATATATATATATATATATATATATATATATATATATATATATATATATATATATATATATATATATATATATATATATATATATATATATATATATATATATATATATATATATATATATATATATATATATATATATATATATATGTCCTTGACTATGATTATATTTTTAGTTGTTGTTAATGTGTGGCAAATTAAATACATCACAAACCAAAACACAAGTATGGCTCAATTTGGATAGTGCTTTTGATAGTTGAACTTGAATTATGATGTGCTTTGTTTGTTTGTGGTTCAGTTCACCCGCGAGGGGCGTTTGTTTGTTCCTTGTTTCCAGCTCCTTTCCTGCTCATTCTTATGCCTAATGTCAGCCTATTATCATTTGTTGCTTATTTGTGCTCGTCTTTGTCTCGAGTTGACAAGAAACCCATAAGGGTTTGTTTTGGTCTCTGGCTCACGACCACAACCCAGTAGTAGGAAGGCTTTGGTTGTCTCTTTGGTCAAACACTTTGCTTGAAAGCATAAACTAATAAATAATCTAACTTTGGTCTTGTTCTTTGTTCTCAAAATATGCGGCTTTCAAAAGTTAATAGATGAATTAGTTGTTATGTTTTAGAAAATACATATCAAGTTGCGTTTGGTTTTCTTGCTTCTGTGATCGAAACCCTCAAAACAAAAGGGATGCGTTTTTGTTTAGTAACGGAGCCAAAGGGGTGTGGCTCGTTTCTCGATTCAGTGGTCTTAGTATTGAAACAAGCGTATTTCTTGGCTTACTTTTACTCGGTATCAAATTTTAGCTCACTCACCCTTGCGTTAGAATCCATGCCTTAAAAATAAGAACCTGGTCTTGTTCTGGTTGTTATCCCTCACAGATTGGGCAAAAAGCCCATGTGAGTCTATTGAGCCTGTGCATTTCTTTGGGCCACAACCCACTTCACCATGCGTAGGATGCGTTTGTATATAAAACAGAATACGTATCTTTTTCCTCTAAAATATCAATGTAAAACGAAGACTATTTTTGGTAATCTATACGTGTAACGATGTACTTCATACCCGACTTATTCCACAACTCATTCCCGACTCGTCTCCTTTCACTCGGCCACGAGCTCGCAACATAAATCACAACAAGTTATACAAACATACGATATAAAACGAGATACCATATACTTAACGACCATAAACTCTTTATACATTTACAACCCTTAAAAATGAATAAAAACTAAACTTGTAAATCTTAAACACACTTATTTACTTATTTCGCCTGTTTAACTTGTACACACTCGAAATAGTTACATAAAAACCTACTAAGTTTTATAAGATTTTAAAACGGCTTTGACCTAAACATATATTTTGTAACTCATAGTTACCATGAGAAACCAACATATATACATGGGTCATGCCCGATCTTCTACAATCCTACACTTATAACTTATTAGAGTATTTTTAATATAAACTCTCTTTTGGTGAAACTATTATTTGGAATATAATTTCTACACACTTTTATTATATATAGTTATATTTTATATATACTTTCAAATGACATTCTTATAATCCGACTTCGTCTATCATTTACTTGTGATTACTTCCAGTACATCATCTTTCGGTTACTATCGAACTAAAGATTTATTCGTCTTTGATACTTTTATTATTGTATATACTTATACACTTCCAAGAGCCAATACTTATAAACACTTAGAAAACTGTTTTAAACTTAAATGCTGCCACACAAGCAACAACAACACAAACATTTTAAAACTTATTCGAGTCTCAAACATGAAACTGTAAACTAAACTTGCCATACTAATCTAGGTCGCGTGTCGGTGCCGCACACTATCACTACTTGACTTTTACTATCAGACTGCTATTTGTTGAGGTGAGTTCATGCCC
This sequence comes from Artemisia annua, assembly GCA_014162995.1. Lineage (NCBI taxonomy): Eukaryota > Viridiplantae > Streptophyta > Magnoliopsida > Asterales > Asteraceae > Artemisia > Artemisia annua. The sequence goes on along the minus strand of LBNU01021340.1, from coordinate 53,120 downwards.
CCTACTTTTACTTGTTTTATAACTGTTTTGGGGGAGAATACATGCTCGTTTTTAACTAAACTCAATGCTTGTTTATACTTAAACTCGTTACTTACTCTTACTTGAAACATGACTTATTTACTTATTGCATACTGGATATCCTTATTATGGACAAGTGTTTAAATCATATATGTAAGTTTGTAGCTCCACTCTATCCCTTTACTTTGCCTGGCAAAACTTGGGTGAGAAACATGCAAAACACTTTTACGGACCACACTGAAACTTATGCTTTATTCAAACTATTACGCAGCTTAGCCTAAGCCTTTGAATCCCACTATGCCCAAACTCATGAACCGTCAATTCCTGTTGAGAAGCGCGAATGTTATAGATAGATCTATTGGGGGTGACTCCCACGTTCGGGTGGTCAGATGGGCCAAATGCCGGGCGTATAGCATGTCGAAATACAAGTGTATCGGGATAAACACTTGCCGGGCCTTTATATTTAACATGCTTCTAGAGCATGCACACTGTCGTAGCTTCGGTTGCATGAACTTAGTGCTAGTGTAATAGACTTTTACTTTTATGTGACATTATATTCGTTGTAATGATCACATACTTTGCCTATGGTCCAACTTTATGCTTAATACTTATGGTCTACTTTACTGATGTTTTTCATGACGCTGTGAGTAAAGCAGTAGTCACTAAAACTGAACTTGATTTGTATGTGAATGGTTATTCACACTCGAAAACCTTGTGGTCCACATAACTACATGTACTTGAAAGTAAACTATATTTTCACGTCATTGTGAGCGACACAATGGTCATAAAACTTTTATCGAACTCACATTTCTTTTATACTAAATTATTATTTGTACAAACCTATGAACTCACCAACCTCGTGTTGACACTTTTAGCATGCATTTTCAGGTTTAAGGCGATAGCTAACTAATGGAGGCTTTTGGCATGGCATGGCATAGTCATAGATGACTCTGATATATTTGGGACCGCTTAAACTCTTTTATGGGCATGTATTTCCACACTATTTTCAAATGATATAAGCATAATACTTTTGATTACGAAGTTTCTAATGGTAAATTTGTTTTTCTATACCTTGTGTTGTAATACAAGTTTAGTAGCACCCAAACACGTATGCTTCCGCTAAACCAGATATTGGGGGTGTTACAGAAAGTCACGTGAGAACCGTGTAAGCGAGTTAAACCAAGTTAGGGTACTAAGGGATCCATTTTTCCAAGTTAAGGGTACAATTCTCCACCCTTAAGAGTCTAGGGTACTAGAGGACCCATTTAGACAAATTGGATAGTAAAATGCATTTTGGCCTAAATGAATTTTTATTCCAAAAATTTATTATCAAGTTCTTGTCATAAAAGCTTTTATCTTATATACCGAGCTTTTAGTGGTTTCTAAAGAATTTCCGATCGAATAGGCGATTACTCGCACATAATGAAGACAGTGTATGATAGCGTCAATTTGNAATATATGTATTGGTTTTTATAAGTAAGGGTATCTTAGTCAAAAAACATTACTAATTTTGTAAGTTGTTAAGCTTTTTAAGCAAGACCAAAGTCTAACCGTTGTCTTTTTATATGTAGTAAAGATATATCCGGTAAATCATGTAATTTAAAGGCGCAAATTTTGCTTTTATGGAGAAACTAATCATCTCGTGATTTCATAGTTGAATCTACGATCTAACGGGGGAAAAGTGAATCTTGTAAGACGATTATTAAAGTAACACAAAGATTGACCATATACTAGTGAAGTTAGGTCTAGATATGTTCAATTGATATTACGATATATTTTTTTTGAAGGAATGTACTACTGGAACAACTTTGTATTCTGTAAAATAGGGTGGAGTAATGCATTTCACCACGTGTGAGGTGTTGGCTGCTAATGTGCCACCAAAACCACGGATGAAGACTAGTGGCTTTCAACAACCACGTGTGAGGGATGTTTTTTTATGGTAAAAGGTGAGGGGCGTCACTGGATAAGAAGAAATTATACGAGTGTGTTGAGTGTACGTGTATGTTTACTCAAGCATAGTTAAATGATGAGGGTTGAGTAAAGCATAAAGAACCATTAGACTACGTGTAGTGGGCATGAGTAAGAAACTTTTGCAATGGTTCGGTCATAGAGATGGCGGGCTCAAGTTGTGTGTTTAAGAGTGTTTTGTATGTTTATTTAGTAAATGGTGAGTGATAGTCACGAAGATGTGACACAATTGAAAAGAGGACAATAAGTAAAAATGTTTGATGGATTAAAATTACACCCAGTTAGTTACTTAGTTACAACACATAACAAATTCTTTTTACCGTAAACCAAACGGGGCTTAAGAGAGCATGATGAGGGGCGCTATAGGCGCTGCTGAGCGTACCGCCACCTGGTCTATAGGCGCTCCGCCAACGACACACCAAGCAGTTTTGTGGACTTTTTTGTATGTGTGTTTGTGTGGGTGTGTGCATGTAATGGTAAAAGAAAGGGTACAAAATACCACTTTTTCAGTGAATACCTATTTTTACAATAGAAACAACCGAACGCAATCATTTTTTCCCCTTTTCATATATATGACATAAACTTTCAACCAAATTGAATAACCAATACAATGAGTGGAACATGAATAAGTTAGTCAACTTTCAAAACCCACATTCATCCGGTAATTCGAGTTACCCACAACCCGCGACACCAGTTCTAGTACTTCACAACACACATCATTTCAAAACCTTTTCACACCATATACTTCTCAACCATAACAACCTTTCCCATAAACACCTTTACAAATGACCCAAATGCTTTTAAACAACTTGCATTACTATAAATTTTGTGGAAAACTAGAAGGGGGGTTGAATAGTTTTACGTCTTTTTAATTTATAAAAACTTTGTTTATAAAAACACCAATTCGATATTTATGTGTCACCAAGAAACTTGCACCATTATAAGCAATAATATCAACAAGTGTTTGATATGACAAATATAAAAGTAAGTAAGTAAGTGAAAAGATAACTATAAGTGATCAAAATAAGTTTAAAGTGAGTTTTGTGTAATTTTAGTAAGATTTACAGGTTTTCGTCAAGTTTGACCACCATTGACCGTTGTTGACACGGTTGACCTATTTGTTTGATCGAGTTACATAAATCAGCAAGGTTGGTGGCCCTATAGCGCCCAGACGGCGATTAATTGGTAACTTTTTTTTTTCAACACTGGTTATAGAAATATTATATGCACCTAGCCCTGTACAATTAAACATAAAATATTTGGGAAAGAAAACTTTAAATTAAAAATCTAGCTGACTGACCACTCACTCAGGCACTCACCAATAGACAGTCCACAACTCCACCTGTATCCCAATTCCCACACTTCCATAACACCACAGTAGGCCCCCCCTTCCTCCAATCACAATCAACGGCCACAATTCCATCTCACACACTCCTTCATTTAAAATTAAAGTACCGGTTCTAGGTCACACTTGTCTCCTTTCTCACACACACACACACACACACACACACACACTCACTGTGTGTGAATGAAATCAACCGATCATTTTGAAAGATGAGTTGAGCTTGTTGTCAAGTGATGATGGATAGTGATAATAATAATAATCAGTGGCAGGTGACTAAATCTGGTGCTGGTGCTGGTGCTGGTGCCACGTGGCAGTCATCGGTGCAGTCACCGGTTGCTCAAGTTCAGTCACAGGATGCTTCTAGAGCTGAGGTAAAAAAATTTAAAACTCGGTTATTTTTTATTTTTTTACTGATTGTGTGTAATTTTGATATTAGGTTATTAAATTGTGCAATGTATGTTTATAATTGTGTATGATTTTGTGATTTTTTTTTAGTTTGACCTAAAATGCGGTTAGTTTGTAATAAGCTGAATGTGTTTAGCTTACGATGTGTTCGGAATTGGGTATAACTGGTGACAGAGATGAATTGAGAGCGTTTTATTATTTAGAACACGAAATAAGTAGTTTCTGGTTCATATCGGTTGTTTTAGGCGATTCGTTTTGAATTGAGCTTGTTGTTATAATTCTGTATGATTTAGAGCGCGAAATAACTAGATTGTGTGTAGGTTAAAACTGTGTCGAAGGTGGTATGAGAGCTTGTAATGATTTAGACGGCGAAATAATTTGATTGTGACTCGAACTGTTCGTTTTATTCGACTCGTTGGAGAGTTATGGAATTGGTAGTTACGTTGGCTCCTATTTGAACTATGATTTAAGCTTGTTGTTAAGTGATGGATAATGATAATAATCATTGGCAGGTGAGTAAATGTGGTGGTGCGGTGTGGCAGTCGTCGGCGTCACCGGTGTCTCAACCTCAGTCACAGGATGCTTCCAGAACTTTGGTACTTTCTAACAAAGTTACTGTAATTATTTTTTTTACTGTTCGTATTTTGGAGTGATGCTGTTTATACTTTATTACTTTTGGATATGTTATAGTGCTTTGTGTAAATATTTTGAATTTATACTTTTTATTTTTGTAATGCTGTACGAAATTTTGCACAATTTTAATAGGTTTTAGGTCACACTTGTCTCCTTTCTCACACACACACACACACTCACTGTGTGTGAATGAAATCAACCGATCATTTCGAAAGATGAGTTGAGCTTGTTTTCAAGTGATGGATAGTGATAATAGTAATAATCAGTGGCAGGTGACTAAATCTGGTGCTGGTGCCACGTGGCAGTCATCGGTGCAGTCACCGGTTACTCAAGTTCAGTCACAGGATGCTTCTAGAGCTGAGGTAAAAAAAGTTTAAACGCTGTTATTTATTATTATTATTATTTTTTTTTTACTGATTGTGTGTAATTTTGATATTAGGTTATTAAATTGTGCAATGTATATTTATAATTGTGTATGATTTTGTGATTTTTTTTTTTAGTTTGACCTAAAATGCGGTTAGTTTGTAATAATAAACTGAATGTGTTTAGCTTACGATGTGTTCGGAATTAGGTATAACCGGTGACAGAGATGAATTGAGAGCGTTAATTATTTAGAGCGCGGAATAAGTAGATTCTAGTTCATATCAGTTGTTTTAGGCGATTCGTTTTGCAGTTGTTATTGAAAACGATGAATTGAGCTTGTTGTTATAATTCTGTATGATTTAGAGCGCGAAATAACTAGATTGTGTGTAGGTTAAAACTGTGTCGAAGGTGGTATGAGAGCTTGTAATGATTTAGACGGCGAAATAAGTTGATTGTGACTCAAACTGTTCGTTTTATTCGACTCGTTGGAGAGTTATGGAATTGGTAGTTGCGTTAGCTCCTATTTGAACTATGATTTAAGCTTGTTGTTAAGTGACGGATAATGATAATAATCATTGGCAGGTGAGTAAATGTGGTGGTGCCGTGTGGCAGTCGTCGGTGTCACCGGTGTCTCAAGCTCAGTCACAGGATGCTTCTAGAACTTTGGTACTTTCTAACGAAGTTACTGTAACTATCTTTTTACTGTTTGTATTTTGGAGTGATTGCTGTTTTTAATATGTTAGTGATGGTCAATTGGATATGTTATAGTGCTTCGTGTAAATATTTTGTATTTACTTTTTATTTTTGTAATGCTGTACGAAATTTTGCACAATTTTAACGAAAATGTCGCTAAAATCAGATAAAGTGGATGTGTGTTGGTTAACATGTGGCCTAAATTAGGTATACCTAGTGACATAGAGGAATTGAGAACTTGTAATGAATTAGGCAGGGAAATAACTATATTCTGGCTCTATTTCTTCGTTTAATATTAGGGTTATAGGACTTGTAGCTGTTTTAGTTGGAACCATGAATTGGAAAAGGTGAAATGGCGAGTCATTATGGAGCTTGAAATTTTGGTATATATAAGGTTTGAGCAGAAAGTCGTTTGAAAAATACTTGTATTGGAATGTATTGTAGACAGGTGTATCTGCCACTGACTGTTTGGTATGTTGAGGTTATAGTATGTATAGTAGACAATGTATGAAACTTTTACATGAACGTGCTAGTAAATTGGAATGCATCTTATAGCTTCTGTGAGTGATGTATTGTGATCGATCTGGTACACTCTTATGGACTATTCATGTCTATATATTATGGTTACCTACATGCTACCTTTTCTGTAATTTTTTGGAACTCATATATTCGGCTGTATTTGGCATACGTGTTTGAATCGCTATATCTGTTGTAGATGATGAATTCAAGTCATTTTGGTTATCCGCATATAGTGCAAGAACCATGTTCATCAAACCAGAAAATGATGGCTAATTCGTTGTTTCAAACCACAAATTTCAATGTATACAACTCAAGCCTGTCGCCTATGGGAACTCCATTTTTTACTCTCCTTTCTGGACCACCATCTTTCTCACAATATGATGGCCAAAAGGTATTGAGCTCAAAACCATTAAATCCGTCTGGCAAAGCTCATGTCAACAATAGCAGTTCTAGTGTTGGTCCCACACACCGTGAAGCCTCATTTGGTTCCCCCAAGCTACAATCGCAAAACATTGATAACCACTACCTGAAGTCCAACATTGAAAATTCTCCACTTGCTCCAATCAAGACTTTGGCAAGTGATAGTGGAAATCGTGTTTCTAGTTTGCATGATCTCATGCAGGCTAGAAGATTAAGTGATCCAAGCTTAGAGCCTGTTAAGGCTGCTAATTATCATACATCGAATGGCATTGCACAATTGCATGGATTCTCTTCTCCGAAAGCTGTTCAGGGTTCTGGTCCATCTCCGGCGCAGAGTGGGAAGCTTCCTAGCTCTTCCATTCCTCAACTATCTCCTGCTGCAAGTGGTTTACGACGTGTGTTTTGTCTGTATGCAAGTGAGTACTTACTTTGTTACACCATTGTTGTTAGTTGTTACTAGAATAGGGGATAGTCATTTCAGGTTTTACTCATAAGCTCTAATTATGGATTTATATTTTTTGAAAGGTGGAGATCTGTTTCTCAGCAATAGTGGACTCCTTGGAGTTGTTTGTTCATGTCATGGTTATCACATGTCAATCGCTAAATTTTTGGAGGTAATTTTTCTAAGGTGTGCTTTGTGGATTCATCACCGGATCCCATAATGAGATGTTTTATGATGATAGGATTGTTTATGGTTTCTTCTGGCTGCTACTTTCCTGCAGCATTCAGGTTTACGGGATGTTAACCCTGGGGATGCGGTTCATATGGACAGTGGTGAGCCCATAGTTCAGTGGCGAAAGGTCTACTTCAGTAAATTTGGGGTAAGTTGTCCTGAGAATTTGATCTCTATGTCTTTCAATGTGGCTGATGCCTTCGAAATTATATTTCTTTTGTTTTTATCCAAAATCATATTTTTACCATCCAGTTTGTTTGCCTGTATGGATTTAATGACTAGTTATGCTGTGTAATCCAGTATCAAGGGAAAAAGTGTTAATTGTGTGTGTCTTTTCAGGTGTTTTTCACTTAGCAGGGTTAAATTTTTGAAACAATTCTCATCATTGCACTGCTTCAGTGATACCAATATATAATATCTTATAGAACTTCCAAAATTGTAACCAAATGGCGTCAGAACTACATTTACCAGATAAGATATGCAATATGTGTGTTAGTTGTGACATTTTGCTTACATCTTTATTATTGAACATGGTATTTCTTATTGGCATGTTATTGAAGCACACAGAACACTGGTTGGTGACGTTTTTATCATGCTTTAGATTAAAATACCAGATGATCAATGTGGATGGAACTGGCCTGAGGAATTCTCTGCTGCAGCTGATGTATTAACAAGTAGACAGAGGGTGCCTAACATGACGAATTCTGATCAATCCAATTCTGTTGGTCCTTCTAGAGCATTTGCAGCATCCAGACAGCCATTGAACGGAATGGTTTTTCCAGATGGCCATCATTCAACTCCTAATTTCGGTCATGAACTTAAGAGGAACAACCATGAGAACTGTAAATCACCAAATGGTTTGCCTGAAACATCTCAGAGCAATGCACATAGCGGGGCAGTTAAAAAGTATGTGGAGCAGCCTGTATCTCGTTTATCAAATTCAAAGTTTGCTGGTGGCACAGATAATGCTTTAAAGCCCTTTCCCACACATATTGATCCAATCTACAAGACCAAAAGTCCATTCACCTCCCAACAAAGCGTGCATAATCTAATAAGCCTTGGTAAAGACACTGATGAATCAAAAAGTTCTCGGAAGGCTGATATACTAGGAAAAACTAGAGTATCCTCAAATATCGAGTTGAGACTAGGACAGCCATCTGAGCAGAGTCAGACACTGGGGAAATTAAATGTGGCAGCTTTTAGTACTGATGTTAGAAGAGTTGGCCATCCCTTGGAATCATTGTCCTCGAAGCAATTAATTTATAATGGTGTGTTGCTTTATTTTTTTCTAAATTTGTTTCCTCCTTTTCGGTGCCGTTCTAATGTATAAAGTAACAATAATATGTAATATCATGTAGCAGGCACCAGCAGAACTACAGAGGGTAGCAAGCAAGTTGTTAGCTGTGCTGCTCAAGCAGCTAAATCCACAACTGATGGACATAACAGATTGGGGTTTTCTACTTTGGGTTTTGGAGCCTATAGCACAAAAATGCCTCTTCAACCTGAGAAATTGAAAGGTGATGAAATTGCAGGTTCAGCTAATTCTTTGCTATTTTCACACTTGGGAAGTCCTAAAGATAAAATCCCCACTAAAGAGTCCCATAATGGTGCTGAAGACCATCACGTTATGTCCAAGCAGCAATATGATGAATCTCGAATTTCGACGCTTGGTTCAAACAACTCTAGGTGCAATACTGACAACTCAACCAAAGTAAATTTTGGTTCTAGTGATGTCAAATTCATGACACACTTGAGCTCTTCTTTTGGGTTCCGTAAAACTAATCATGACCAGAACTCTCCTGTACAAATTTATTCAAATACCCCTGTTGACCATGGTGGTTTTAGGCCAGTTAATTCGCAACCCATCTCTCCTAGACCACCTCTAATTTCAGAAGCCCCCTCAATGTTATTTTCATCTATTATGAACTCTTCTCCTAACATGGCATCAACAATGCCAAAAGAAGTGCCCAACAGAGTAGTAAATGGCGGTGCAGAGAAACCTGCTGTGATTTTGGGTAAATGTTTATCTTTATCACTTGTATATTACTGTCTTACTGATTCTTTTGGATTCCTTTCTTTCCTCTACCCGCTTAAATTTTAACTAATGGATTTTTTTCTGCAGTCACACGAGAAACATCTTATCAAATTAGAGAAAGCGAAGTGCAGGGAAACCTCTTGCGTGATCCGTATCAATCTGGTCATCCTCTTGCAAGGTGAGTTCATATGACTGGCAAAACTATCTGGAAATAGTAAATCCCATAGACTATTTTCCTTTCTGTATTTTTCATGTGTGTTAGGCTATATAAGTGCCTACGCCTTTTTAATCTTTAAGCATACTCTTAAATATCAAAATTTACTATTTTTCAGGATTGGTATAAGTGAAGATATTTGTTCATCTTCTCGGCATGGAAACCGCTGTCAGGATGCATCTTGTGCACTTGTTCCAGACAAGTGTCATTGTTCGGTACAAAAAAATAGGACAATTCAAGATTCCAATCTTGATGGAAAAAGTTATCTCAGTGCTTTTGGGAAACCATCACAAATCAGAGCTTCTATATTATCTGCTTCTAACTTGGACAAAGGTTGCACTTTGCATAATAGACATATTTCTTTAGGTAAAATTGGAGAAACTATGAAACCAAACTTAAAGAAAGTTGAGTTTAGTGCTTTTCAATGGAAAGATGTCCCAAGCAAAATGCCAGAAACGTATCATGCGCCATGCCGAGACCAAACACCTATGCTTTTAGAGGAAAGGATTGCTGTTAATGAGGAAACTACTAATGCAGCTGACAAATGCTTTGATCAACCTGCTCGGAAGGCTGATTGTATGAAAGAGCAGGTTATGTCTAATATATCATCCAGGTGTTCCGCCCCTGCTCAGACCCAGGCATCTGTAAAAATCAGCAATGGCGATTCATGTACTGATGATGCCCAGAACACTGGTTGTGCAAAGAACTTTGCTGTAGATGAAGGTTCAGAAATTCAAAAAAACTGGTCCTCTGATGATGCACTTGACAGTGGTTGCAACTCTGGATCTGATGGTCTTGCTTTTAAAACCGATCGCATAAATTTAAAATGGTCTAAAGCAGTTTCTGGTCGATCAACTCGTAGTCTCATTGACGAGCTTAGGGTCATAGACTCTTCTAGATTGAAGAAGGTTCAGAATCAAGTCCATTCTAGACTCCCTATGCGTGATAATACTAGTTTAATGAGGTCAGTTGAGAAAGATGTTAAATCTGGAAAGAGAAAAAGAGAAAAAAAATTCAAACTTCTTGGTACACGATTCCCTGCCTCCCCTGTTTCTTCTATGTCTACTGGAAGTTCTGGACAGTCTTCCGAGTCTATGGAAGATGTAAATAAACTTGATAAAAGTAGTAAGGAACTTCTATGTAAGAAACCAAGAAGGGTCTATGATGACTTTCCTGAAAATCCTGAACCCTCCTGTGGAAAGAAGGCAAGGTTGGACTTGGATTTTTCAAAACGGAGGCATGTCCGGAAACAAGTGTCTTTTAAAAGAATTACTAGACCAGTAGTATGTGGGAGGTATGGTCTTATTTCAAATGGTGATACATCTAAACCAGCAAAGATTTTTTCTCTTGCGAAGATTCTTAAAGCTGCCAAAAGATGTGCTCCTGCTGCAAAAAAAGTTGTAAAGAAATCACCAGCAAAGTCACTAATGAAAACTATAATCAGAGAAACCAATCGATTCTCAGGCAGAACTTTGAATCTTAAGGAGGATAAGTGCCACATTGGTCAAGGAGTTACAGTATTCAGTGATGATGATCCTTTGGAGACCTCTGAAGACACAGATACAACATACTGCCCACGATTGCCAAAAGATGCTAATGCATCATGCAGAAATGAAGGAAGCTATGGCATTCCAGATAGTAATTTAGGCACCAAAACAAGGCGAAAGAATAAAGAGATTCGCCTACGAAGCATATATGACCTAATTTCAGAAGGTATGTGTACAAATCATACTGCAATTTGCCTAATTTCTCGACTATAGGACTCTAATATTTAAAACTCATTTTTTTAGAGGTCTTAGGTTCCTTTATAACAGATGTTTATTCTTATGCTCTTGATCATCAGGTAAGGATTCTGGTTTGTTAACAACCTCAAAGAACGTAGATTCTATAAATCAAGATAATTTGAAGAATGGTGTGAATGGTAATAAGTTCCATGAAGTGAAAACTATATCCAGGTAAGTATATTCATATGTGGAGTGTTTAAACTTTAAGGAATGAGTACTTCAATGGACTGTATAACAAGATTATGGCCTATGTTTAGATCCCCTGAGGAGCCAACATGCAGGGCAACGCCAGATGTGAATTCCTTTTGCCATGTTTGTGGAAGCTTAAACAATGATGAAATGAATTGCTTATTGGAGTGCAATCGGTGTTTGATTAAAGTATACAGATCACCTATTTATTTTATAGTTTCACTGAGAAGATAACTTACTAATATGTTGATAACCTTTTGTATAATGCCATGCAGGTGCACCAGGCTTGTTATGGCATTTCAAAAGTTCCCAAAAGTTATTGGTATTGCAGACCATGCAGGGAAAATGCCACCAATATGGTAAGAACCGTGCATGTTTTTATATGTTATTCTATTCTTACTTTATCTAAAACCTCTCGATATTATTTTAGCTACATCATATCCATTATCTATGTCTTAACTTCACAACATTTAGGTCTTCTTCACATGACACATATAAATTCTGCAAACTTCATAAGCTTCCTTGATTGTTAGATATTGGCATGTGCATTATTTTATTCTTACTTTATCTAAAACCTCTCGATATTATTTTACCTACATCATATCCATTATCTATGTCTTAACTTCACACCATTTAGGTCTTCTTCACATGACACACATAAATTCTGCAAAATTCATAAGCTTCTTTGATTGTTAGATAGTGACATGTAAAATCGTAACAACTTCTTCGCCCTCCTCTTCTATAAATAAGGGTGTTTAAAGCTTAGACATTGTGGTATTTGCTGGAATCTAGGTATGCGTCTTATGTGGCTTTGAAGGTGGACTCATGACTCGGGCTGTTCAGAGCAGCAACATTGTGAGAAGCCTTCTGAATGCATGGAATGTTGTTACAAAGTCACAGGAGAATGCTGATGCTCCTTCAGGAAATCAAGTTGATGTTGAAGCACCCCCAAATACCATTTCAGAACAATTAAAGGCATCTTCAGCAACTAATACGATGGTCAAGAATTTGTCTGATCCCGTCGATGACACAATGGTACGGAATACTGTAACAGCAGGATTCTTTGACGCTACTGTCAAGCAGTGGGTACACATGGTTTGTGGACTTTGGACACCTGGAACGAGATGCCCAAATGTTGACACCATGAGTACTTTTGACGTGTCTGGTGCCCGCTGTCCCAAAGGAAATGTGGTAAGAGCTTAACTAAGTATGATTTTAAACTAGTTTTGTACACTAGATGTAATTCCTAAAGAAGGGTAATTTTCATGATTATGTTTGTATGCCTCCAGGTGTGTTCAATGTGTAAACGCCCTGGTGGTTGTTGCATAAGGTGTAGAGTCATGGACTGTGCAATTCACTTCCACCCCTGGTGTGCTCATCGAAAGGTCTCAAATCTCAATCTTTCCATTAAGGCTGAACACAAGTTAAATAAATTAACTAGTAGAGTTATTTATATGCCACTTGCTAGGTAGATTTTCTGATAAGCTTTCCTCTTTGGTGCCAATATTATTGTTGCTTTGGCGACAGGGTTTACTGCAAAGTGAGCTTGAAGGATCTGACAATGAAAAGGTGGGCTTCTATGGGAGATGTGAACATCATGCAACTGAAGACCATAGTATCCATAAAACTCATTCTCAAAGCATACAAGTTGCAAGTCTTCATGAACAGGAAACATGTGCGAGAACTGAGGTTTGTTTTCTAGCTTGAAGTATGCTCCTTGCTATACATGGTAAACCTTTATTTTATTATCTACTACTTTCTTGATCTTGATTAGGGTTATAAGGGACGAAAGCTAGAAGGCTTTAGGCATGACAGTCAACAAAACTCCAGAGATGCTGGTGGATGCCTTGTTCGGCAAGAGCAAGTAGATGCTTGGAATCATATAAATCGAAAGCTGGCATTAAAAAAAAGGATTCAAAGGACGTCACAGCCAGTTCAAGACGTAGAATATGATTTCCGGGTATGTTGAATAAAGCCAATAGATGTCCGAACATGCTTGGTAATAAAAGAAAACCACGTACCTCTTGTCTTATGCTTCGTACTGTATGTTGCAGAAAGAGTACGCTCGCTATAAACAGTCAAAGGGTTGGAAGCATTTAGTGGTATACAAATCTGGCATCCATGCTCTTGGTTTGTATACATCATTGTTCATTTCACAGAATGTAATGGTAAGACCTTTTCTTTTAATGCAGACGTGCCAATTTAATTCCATTTATAAGGAAACAGGTAAATTTTGGTGTAAATCACTGATAACGGGTCAAAAAGCTCACATATATAATTAGCTAAAAAGGGTTAAACAGTTAGAATTCTGCTAATGTGTATCCAAATGCTTGCATTGTCCTAGATTGTTTTATATGTAAGAATTCCTGTTATTTAGGTCGGGACCTATTACTAAAATTCATCATATTTATTGCATTAAAATTTTTATAAAATTAAAAAAAAGGGAATTAATGTATGCGGAGGCCACCCAAGTAACTTTTTTCTTTAAGGCTGTCCATTTATTAAAACTCATTTATAAACCAAGTATGTGTTTGTTTTCGTTTATACCGATCCTAACCAAATGACTGACAAAAAATCATAATCCTGCAAAAGTGAACTCCACGCTAACATAATATAGTGATACGATAGTATAATATAATGTGAAATGTCTGCTATAACCTTCTGATTTTTTTGTTTTCAATATGATAAAGATGCACTCAAATGAAGGGCATAATGTCACATTCAGTTTTTATTCGTATCGTCTTAATATGTTAGAATTTTGTTAATTTATAAAGTTTTTTAGATTTCCAACATAAATTTGGTCGAAAGTGATACAAACGAAAGCAAACACATACTTGAGTGGCCTATAAAAGAGTTTTAGTAAATGAAGGGCTTTAATGGAAAAAAAAATTATTTTGGTGGCGCTCATATATCCTAACAAAAAATTGGGAAAAAAATTTGTTTGCCTACCTGACCCAACTAGTTGTGACTCGCTCATATAAATTAACCATTCTAACATTTTATACACTTAGGAAACACCCTCATCTTCCCGTGGATTTATTGTAATAGGTCGTTGAGTATGTTGGTGAGATAGTGGGGCAACGTGTAGCTGATCGAAGAGAAATTGAATACCAATCCGGAAAGCAGTTGCAATACAAGAGCGCTTGCTACTTTTTCAAGATCGATAAAGAACATATAATCGATGCAACTCGCAAAGGAGGGATTGCTCGGTTTGTAAATCATTCATGCCAGGTATTATTATCTCATTGACTCAAATTAAAAGGTTTCTGCCCCAAGCAAAAGCAAAACTTATTGGAATTTAAACATTTAGTTTACTTGAAAAATGCTTTATCTTGTTACATCTTCCTTCTTGAGCTTTACTTGCGATTATTTGCTCTTCATGTTCAGCCAAACTGTGTCGCCAAAGTGATAACTGTACGCGGTGAAAAGAAGGTAATGCCATTCTCTAATATAACTTCAGATATACTTAATGGATTTGAAAGTGAATTAATCTTTGGTGTATCTCAACTCCTCAAGATGATAGGTTTTGTTTGCATAACTACCAATGTCATTTGTCCCATGTTAGTCATTGTACCTTTTTTGGGTATATCCAAAAGATGGCTTTGTATGTGTGGGTTGAGTCATTTTCTAGCAATAAAACCCTTATTGTCGGTTACAGAAAGTGATGATTCTCATTCAAAAATTGCTATTATGCATAAAAATGTTTGATTTATATATAATGTCACATTTTACATGAAAATGTTACAGAATACAGGTTACAAAATGACCCAAACAGTTCACGATCATCTTATAATGGCTCGGATGTAAGAAATAAAAACTTACATTTCATTTACTATTTACATTTGTGGCTCTTATATTTAGAATACAAAAATAAATGGACAAAGTGGATTCCAAAAATAATGAAACCATGTCTAAACAAATAGACGATAGACCCTTCACCCTTGTGTTGGTTTCCTGAATTCATAGGTCATATTGCCAGATTATCGAGTTTCTCATTTTGTGAAAACGCAGGTTGTGTTCTTCGCCCTGAGGGATATATATCCAGGAGAAGAGATAACATATGACTACCATTTTAATAACGAAGACGAAGGTAAGAAGATTTTGTGCTCTTGCAATTCGAAAAACTGCAGACGTTATCTTAACTAGAATAGGGGAAATATTGGTATGATTCTTGTACAAAATTAACATACATGCCCAACGCAGTGTTGCGTGTACAGTTTTTGGTGGCTGCTCTGTTACTGCACGTGTTGTATTAGCAACTTTCAAGGAAAGAGAATCCGATTCTCTCCTTTCATGTATATAATTAATGCCTGTATTGTTGGTTTCTGTTCTTTTTCTTGTGAACTTACATATCGCAAACTGCCAATCACTGATTTGGTTCTCTTTGAACTATTTGGTAAAGCTTATATGTGAACCTTAATATCTCATCTTGTTTTAAAAAACTTTGAAGGTGCGTGTGCAAAGCTTATTTGAAAGGTATTGTGGATTTTCACCAAATTGTGCTGAGACCTAATTGGCCAATTAACATCATCTATACGAGTTCAATCCAAGATTAGTGACGTACTTGATAAGTTGCAAGTTTTGAGTTTGTGTGGCAGTGTGTTCAAATCACATGGTTAACCAAAAAGACAAAAACAAAAACTTAGAGAAGTTGCATACTTTGATTAATGATTTCTAAAATTTAATGACCAAGTACAAATAAAGTGATCGACACTTTGTTTGCATTTTGCTCCTAAATATTACCAACAAAAAATAACCTCTGGACCAGTGGGTAGTTATTACAGTTAAGTTCAAATGGTCCTCAATGGCAACTGGTGGAAATAACCCGATGGGTACAAATCTATATCAAGTCACGTCCAGGTAAGACCAAATGGAAAGGACCGGCCTGTAGCGGTCCCTATGACCCCTTCAAACAACTAGGTAATTTCTTCATGACTTATATTAGCTACTTTCCTTCAACAGCTGCTTTGACGTGAGGATACCGATCAGCCCATCTTGAGTATCCTACATAACAAAAAATAAAAATAAATAAATAATAATAAGAAACCTCAGCTTCTGCTCAGATGGCATTGGCAACTGTAGCAAGAAATGATTAAAACTTTTCCGGTGCTATTAGTCTTCACAACTTAGAGCATTGAGGTGAAAACTAAAGATGTGATGCACACAATATGGAAAATAAAGAAGGATGGTACAAAACGAATCTAAGAAAACTGTTGGCTTCAGAAATACTGATGTACCTGAAATGACTATTTGGAGAAGATCTGCTTCGGATTCGGGTTCCTGATTAACCAAAAGAGACAATTAGTTACAGTACATGTGAACACGACCACTTGATGCAAACAAAAGGCTACACTGGCCAATAAGAATAACAATCTTTGTTGGCAGTTTTAATTGAATGAAAGGAGTAACAGAAAGAGAATAATATCAAGGATAATCTTATTCGATAACTTACTTTACCATATGTGGCCATACTTCGCTTCATGAGCTGGCATAAACTGTTAAGAGTTTTACTGTTGAAGTGTGGATTGCTTTGAAGAGCAGCCTCAGACGTGGAATCTAGGATCAACGAACAGATGCTTGAAGCCATCAAGGTATTAGACCAATCAACAGCATTCTCTGATGAACCACATGTTAATTAACATCAAAGTCACTTAGAAATAAATATAGTCCAAAATGATGAACAAATAAAAACCAAAGATACCTGCCCATGATGACAGCACGCCCAATAACCTTATAAAATGAGAATCATCCAAGTGGAGCCGAATCTGCTCTCTCTGAAAATGACAAAAAAAGAAAAAGAAAACGAAGATGTGCATGCGTATAAGTAAAAACTTTGACCGTGACGATAACAGCACAATTGAGATACTACGATATACCTTCAATAGAAGATTCAAGATCGTATCACATGCCAAGAAAATGGGACCATTTTCCTTGACTGTACCAGTATCTTCCGAAAGCAACTTAGTTAGGCATTCTACAACCTTCAAATCAAACCAATCTAGATTCAGAATAAATCATTAAGAATCATAGGTTACCTTTCAAAAAAATAAATAATAGCTTACTGCTTTATACGCTCCCGAAGAGACTATAAGCCGACATCCATCAATCTCCATTGTAATTTGGCATAGCATCGGAAGCAAGAAGCAAACTGAAGAGAAAGGGCTACCATTTGCAAGCACAAATATGAAATTTAGTTTTATTTTCAAAATTGATTAATATATTAATAACTAACCAACTTGATGAAAGACAAACAAACCTCTGTTCTTCTTCACCTTGAACCGACACCATATACCCCAGAAGCTCCATAACCTTGTCATTGCATGCAGCTGGTGTCTCGGCAAGATAACTACAACAGACAAGGTCTTAATTAAGATGGAATGAACTGTGAAGATGTGGGTGGGGGTTGGGGTTGATCAAGTTTACTCAACTAAACAAATGGCATTAAAAGTAACACTCTATGCGGATTTCCAATTAGAGAGCTTTGATATAAACACCATCAAAAGGTGACGATTTCGAAATTTCCTATCTAAGATAACCAACTCGCAAAAGTTTGATTAAAATAATCTAACCCCGTTCAATCAAATGATAGAATGGCATCTAAATTGTCAGATACTTTGAACATGTTGCGACTGTTTCCCTAATGCGGTACACTGATGTCATGTGGTGCTGCGATGGCATATTAAAACCAATTTACTTTCAACGCTACCCTAGATAAAAACATTAAAAAACTTTGTTACCCACTTTTGGGCTAAACAAAGTCAGCTACTCCAAATCAAAATTACACTCAAGTTGTTACCTTTCTATGCACATTGCACAACAAATGAACAAAATATAAACACTGAACACAAGAATACCTGCCAACTATCCGCACAGAAGCGAGAAGATCATTCCCTTTAACTTGTCCATGATCCTGCAAATATTTATAATCAACAATCATGAATACGTAAATGCTATATAACCTTGAACAAGTAAAAGCATTAAAGCAGTACTATTGTTAATACCTTGGCATCTCGAAGATACTCCAAGATCACAGCAACTGTCTCGTTAAGCCCATTGATGATCTTTGTGAACATTTTGTCACTAATGATATCACCCCCATCTGCAGCGACCCTTGAAATCAATTTAATTGTCTTCTCCACTAATGAAAATGCAATACCAAGATTTCTTTGCTTTAAAAGAACGGTTTCGGCATCGGATGAGTCTTTAGGCTTCTCATATTTCATATACGCAAGCTCATTCAGAAGAACTGCAATTTCTACCCTAGATGTTTCCAGAACAAGCAATGTACACCTGAAACGTAACGAGTCCAAGATAAGAAAGACCACTCGTTGACCTTGCAAGAAACAAAAGCATCATGCCCTCATGGCTTACATACCTGTCACCCGGAATTAGATCTTGCGTGTAAGATAATTTTGTTTGCCCGATAAGCCATTCTTCACCAGAAATAGACATGACCGACTCAGCCAAAATAAGAGCCTCGAGCCTTTGGGTCGGTGCTGGATGCCAAATTCAATGAGATTAATGTGTTAATTTAAATTGGAGATAAGTTTTCTATTGGAAATTAGATTACTGATGAAGTACACAATCTCATCAACTTACCAACACGATTCTGGAGGACCGCAATTACACCTATACGCAGATAAGTTGTCCAGGTTGTGCTGCTCATTGTACGCAAAGTTTGATGCAAAGGTGCCTGATAATACCGAGAAAGCAATTACTTCAGAACAAAAAGCAGCAAAGTGCATTAAAAAGCAGATCCCTCAAATATTAAGTTTAAAAGCTTATGCAATTAATTATCTAGTTTGCAGTCAAAAACCTAATGGAATATTTTCTAACATGCTGCTACTCTGATGATTCGAAACTTTTTTGGCAAGCAAGAAACTACAACTGATCATTGACAAAAAAAAATCATGAAATTATAAAATAGATTTTTAAGTGCTTTAACAAATGAAAAAAATTAAAGTATTTAAGATGGAAAAGGGTTACATTTAGTGAACAGTAGACTTTATAGTTGTCAGGGGACAGGTCGCTACAAAGATCAGGCACCATGTGCTGCAGTTAAGCTAGCGCAAGTTTTCTCCTCGCGCATGCCATGTCTACACTGCATATAAATACTATGCTAGTGTCATTCATGCACAACTCAATTATCTTACGTATAATATCTAAAGAAAAAACTAGCACCTACTCCTCCCACCGAAATAATGAAGAAAAAAAGACTGATATTCGTGAAGATATTATCAAAATGAAATAAAAAAACTGGATCATAAGGACTTTAAGGACACAGTGAAAAAAATCCATGACTAATTATAACTGATTCTGGATGCTTAAATCCTAAATAGTGAGATATAGTTTGGGGAAAGTGCCTCAACAACTAATGAGTAATGACTTCAAGTTAATTACCAGAACTTCAAGCAAAATCATCTAACGACTTTACTGCTTAAGATTTTATCTATAAACGATTATTTAACTAATAAGGCAACAACAGTATAATTAAAAACAATTGTTTAATGATGTTAACATAATACATTTCAGTCATGAAGGATATTAAAGCTTACATACAGCATATACTGAAGATAGGATCGTTGACAGAAGGTGAAGTGCCTCAAATTTCAGAGCAGTGTGAGACAAAGCAAACTGTTTTGCTAGTGCTGTAACCTGCAACAAGAAGCTAAAATGATCAGTAACATTATAAATTATAATGTTAATACACGAAATATAATATAATAATGTTGCAATTATTTAGGTGGTATATATGAACAGCTTCGCATGAGCTTACCACCAATGACAATTCTGAACAGTGCTCTTTTATAATCTTGTCCAGGGAAAGTTTAGCTACTGTCAACTGAAGGAGCTTCATCGCTAGCTCTATTGCATGGGACCCTACACGTATTTAAGTATGTTAAATTCATATCCAGAATCATATTCACCTTGAGATTAAACACGAATACTTCTCTCAAAGGTGAAACCTCCAACTGATTTTGATTTAATCTTACCATCCGGTAAATTACACATCAGAGAAGCTAGCACAGTCATTCCTCCAGACTCGTAAAAGATTTGAACCCCATCTTCACGGGCTGCTGTCACCAAGTACAAAAATTCAAAGCATTCTTCAACAAGTGGTGGTCCTAATCTGTAATTTCAGACAATAAACATCGTAAGATATTACTTGATATCCCTATATAAAAACAACTACATGCATATGTAAAACTACTTCTTGGTCACAAATAACTATAGATAACAAAGGTAAGGCATTAATAAGGCATCTACATATACTTACTCTGTAGAAAGAACTTCTAGTATGAGTGGAATCTTCTTGACCATATCTTCTGAAGAAGCAATATCAGGAACCAGACAGAATGCAGCTAAAATTGTGATGGATAGCTGTAAATACGCATCCTGGTTATCTTGCCGTTTCTCGGTTGTGCTTCCTTTCCCCATCCCTACCAGAAACAAAAATAAATAAATCAATGGATTAACACACTCATTTGCTCACGTTTTCCTTATAGAGATAATGATTAGTTGATATTACATATCTTATACGAGTCCACAAGCAGCTCCATAGAAGAAGACACATTTCAATTTGAATAAAAACCGAGAGCTATGTTTTGGAAGGTATCTTAATTACTTGTAAGAGTAGTACTAATTATCTGTACTCATCTAAAAACTTATCTCAAGCTTTGATCAGTGTCGGTCAGCACTAAACCTCTTGGTGACACTGCCTCAAAAGCCAAAATCTACGTCTCACAAGCATTATTCACAAAACACGCACATTTAAACTCATTAGCCCCATCAAATGTACAAGTACAAATGTTAACTCTAAAACTTAATATATCATGACCAAAATCAGCTAGATAGATAGATGATCAATTAACTCCATTTCGAATTATATGTTCACCTTTTCTTTTGGGGTGTCTCAAATTAATTGCCTACTACTAAAAACAGATAGATAAGTTTGATCGAGTTTACCATATTACCCTTGCATGATATTATTATTGTTACAAATTTTAAAGAAAACGTTCATTAATTAGTTAAAGGTGCAACTGTGATTCTGCAAAAAAGTAACAACGAGACAACATTAATGATTATACTTTTCTTAAGCCGTGTGTTTTTTTGTCGGGAGGCAATTATTTTGGGAAGGAGGGAGTATTAACTAATCTCACATCTATGGTAAACAGTAAACTTTTTAGGGGGTGTTCGTTTGAGCTTATATGTGGGCTTATGAGCTTATTTGTTGTTCGACTTATACTTCATAAGCCATAATTTCCCAGCTTATTTGAGACTTATATAATAAAGTTATATAAGCCCACAAGTCTCAAAATAAGCCGGAAAATTTGGGCTTATGAAATATAAGTCGAAAAAACAAATAAGCTCATAAGGCCACATATAAGCTTAAACAAACACCCCCTCACAAGAAGCTATAATTCTTACTCTAAGGGGGTGTTTGCGTTAGCTTATTTATCTGGCTTATGGGCTTATGGAAAAAGCTCATAAGCTCACTCTTTGGAGCTTATGACGTTATCATCTTCAGCTTATTGGCTAAGGCCAATAAGGTCAAGTTAATAAGCTCTAAAGAGTGGGCTTATGAGGTTTTTCCATGTTCAAATAAGCCAGATAAATAAGGTAACTTAACACTCCATATATAAAATCATTCATAACATAAAAAAGGGAAGAATAAATACCGGTTCTGAGAAGACGGTCCAAGAAGGTGGTGCCAACAGCATTATAAACCCTAAAAACACTGTCGAAATCATCGTTTTTGCAGAACTTGGTAGCGAGTAAAAGACCAGCGAGACGTTGTTCGTCTCGTTGGCCTTTTAAAAGCTTTATACAATCTTCAATTGACGGACCTTCACCTTGAACTTGAACCTGTTGTTGTTCCTGCAAATATATACATAAGAGTCAGTACTTATCAAGGTATTAGTAATATTTTATGTAAATTATGATGGTATTGTTTGGTAATAACTGACCATTGAAGAGGGCAACCGTTTTTTTTTTTTTTTTTTCAGTTTGTGTGTGTAAAGAGGAGGAGAGTCTTCTGGAGGGAGGGAGGGAGGAAAGAAGAAGGTCTTTTATGTTTATGCTCGATACGACGTCGTTTTGGTTGATTTTGACTTTCACAGTTTTATCAAAAAGGGTTTTTTATTTTACTTATTTATTTTTTTTTTAAACAAATATTAGGGAGAATATCATGTATAGCCTTGAAAAAACCTTTCATTACATTAAGGGTGCGTTTGGTTCGTAAGTGGGATTGGAATTGAATTCGGATTTTGAAAATGTTTGAAAGATGTGGGAAATGAAAAAAATGGGGCCCGCAGGTTTCAAGTGAAACCACCCAACTAAGGTAGGAATGAAATCTATCATTTCCTCATTCCCTCATTCCCAAATTGTGGGCCCCGCCTAGAAACCAAACATAGGTTTTAATCTTTCTTTCATTTCATTCCCTTCAAAAGCATGAACCAAACGCACCCTTAATATCTTAATATCTTTGTAAAATTTGATATTAAATCAATATCCTTTTAAAATTGCAAAATACTCACATATGTGATGAAAGATTTTTTTTCAATGATATTGATATATTTAGACAAATGTGCTCTCTTTTAAATCATTTTTGACCCTTTGGACCAAATTTAGACTAAGGGTTCATTTGGTTTGTTAATGGAATTGTATTCACATTTAGATTTGAACTAATTCGGTATAAGCTTCAGACAAAAAAGTAAAAGAGAAAACATATAATTGTTATATTATATATTATATCGCACAAGAACTTGCTAAGGGCCTATTTCTTTGGCACTTAATAATGTGTGGACCATAAAATTTAATTTAATATTTCTTTATTAAATAGGGCGCATGGCCCACAATCTTTATAAACCACTTATTCAAGTAAACAGCCCTAAGTGTTCAATAGTATTTTTTATAAATTATCTTATAAAAACATGATATTATTATTGTTACAAATTTTAAAGAAAACGTTCATTAATTAGTTAAAGGTGCAACTGTGATTCTGCAAAAAAGTAACAACGAGACAACATTAATGATTATACTTTTCTTAAGCTGTGTGTTTTTTTGTTGGGAGGCAATTATTTTGGGAAGGAGGGAGTATTAACTAATCTCACATCTATGGTAAACAGTAAACTTTTTAGGGGGTGTTCGTTTGAGCTTATACGTGGGCTTATGAGCTTATTTGTTGTTCGACTTATACTTCATAAGCCATAATTTCCCAGCTTATTTGAGACTTATATAATAAAGTTATATAAGCCCACAAGTCTCAAAATAAGTCGAAAAAACAAATAAGCTCATAAGGCCACATATAAGCTTAAACAAACACCCCCTCACAAGAAGCTATAATTCTTACTCTAAGGGGGTGTTTGCGTTAGCTTATTTATCTGGCTTATGGGCTTATGGAAAAAGCTCATAAGCTCACTCTTTGGAGCTTATGACGTTATCATCTTCAGCTTATTGGCTGAGGCCAATAAGGTCAAGTTAATAAGCTCTAAAGAGTGGGCTTATGAGGTTTTTCCATGTTCAAATAAGCCAGATAAATAAGGTAATCCAAACACCCCCTAAGTTAACACTCCATATATAAAATAATTCATAACATAAAAAAGGGAAGAATAAATACCGGTTCTGAGAAGACGGTCCAAGAAGGTGGTGCCAACAGCATTATAAACCCTAAAAACACTGTCGAAATCATCGTTTTTGCAGAACTTGGTAGCGAGTAAGAGACCAGCGAGACGTTGTTCGTCTCGTTGGCCTTTTAAAAGCTTTATACAATCTTCAATTGACGGTCCACCTTCACCTTCACCTTGAACTTGAACCTGTTGTTGTTCCTGCAAATATATACATAAGAGTCAGTACTTATCAAGGTATCAGTAATATTTTATGTAAATTATGATGGTATTGGTAATAACTGACCATTGAAGAGGGCAATTTTTTTTTTTTTTTTTTTTTTTTTTTTTTTTTTTTTTTTTTTTTTTTTTTTCAGTTTGTGTGTGTTAAGAGGAGGAGAGTCTTCTGGAGGGAGGGAGGAAAGAAGAAGGTCTTTTATGTTTATGCTCGATACGACGTCGTTTTGGTTGATTTTGACTTTCACCGTTTTATCAAAAAGGGTTTTTTATTTTACTTATTTATGTTTTTTTTTAAACAAATATTAGGGAGAATATCATGTATAGCCTTGAAAAAACCTTTCATTACATTAATATCTTTGTAAAATTTGATATTAAATCAATATCCTTTTAAAATTGCAAAATACTCACATATGTGATGAAAGATTTTTTTCAATGATATTGATATATTTAGACAAATGTGAACTCTTTTAAATCATTTTTGACCCTTTGGACCAAATTTAGACTAAGGGTTCATTTGGTTTGTTAATGGAATTGGATTCACATTTAGATTTGAACTAATTCGGTATAAGCTTTAGACAAAAAAGTAAAAGAGAAAACATATAATTGTTATATTATATATTATGTCGCACAAGAACTTGCTAAGGGCCTGTTTCTTTGGCACTTAATAATGTGTGGACCCATAAAACTTAATTTAATATTTCTTTATTAAATAGGGCCCATGGCCCACAATCTTTATAAACCACTTATTCAAGTAAACAGCCCTAAGTGTTCAATAGTATTTTAGCTTTTTGGTTTAAAAATTGTGGTTTGGTGAAGGAGTCAAAAAAATAATACTATTTTTGTCATGAATTTAATTCATGTGAGAAATTTGAAAAATCATAAAGTTTAATGCATTTACACAATTTCTTACATTAAAATTTCTCATTTGATCCTGATTCTTTATGTAACTTATCTTATAAATTATTACTTTCAAAACTAGAAGTCCTATCTTACTAACCCGACCCGACCAGACCCGCTTACTAAATATGGTTGAACGTTTGTTTTTGTCGCTTCAACTAAGTATGGGAACCACCTAAGGTTTAAAACGGTTAATTCAATCAAAGTTAAAAAAGGTTAGTTTGAACAAGTAACATTTGAACTGACAATATCACCATAAATTGTAACAAAATATCACATGAACAGAAACAAGGAAGATACTCGATGTATATCGAAAGAGCTTGATAGTATGTCAAACCAAACCAATTTGTACACCGAAAATGTGCCGAGTCATACACTCATACATGCATAACAATAACTGAAGAAGATCAAACATTCATCCGTTACAATGTAAACTATCTTACAAACACATGACTTCAACCAAATCGTAAAAAAAAAAA
>LBNU01021340.1:0-27631 GCA_014162995.1 Artemisia annua | reverse complement strand
TTATCTTACTAACCCGACCCGACCAGACCCGCTTACTAAATATGGTTGAACGTTTGTTTTTGTCGCTTCAACTAAGTATGGGAACCACCTAAGGTTTAAAACGGTTAATTCAATCAAAGTTAAAAAAGGTTAGTTTGAACAAGTAACATTTGAACTGACAATATCACCATAAATTGTAACAAAATATCACATGAACAGAAACAAGGAAGATACTCGATGTATATCGAAAGAGCTTGATAGTATGTCAAACCAAACCAATTTGTACACCGAAAATGTGCCGAGTCATACACTCATACATGCATAACAATAACTGAAGAAGATCAAACATTCATCCGTTACAATGTAAACTATCTTACAAACACATGACTTCAACCAAATCGTAAAAAAAAAAAAGGTAATCAATATTCTATGAAGCCCATGGTTAGAAATTTATTAGGTAAACATAATAACAGGAACATTTGAAAAGTGAAGTAAACACTCTAAGAACAACCATCACTCCTTTTATTCTTTCATCTTGCCGCACCTTTTTGCGCCAAGGAAAGCAAATCACGAAGCTTTTTAGCTATGTCGTTGTTAGCTATGACTATGGTAATGTTAAAATTTTGTGCAACAAAAAATTTAGCACAAGAATGACAGTGTTTAGTTATGGAAATAGATACACTTCAGATGATGCCAAGTACTCGAACGTGATAAGGTGGCCCACGACAAAAGATTGGCTCGTCAGGTGACGCAGCACGTGCACGAGCCCTGAGAATGTCATTAGGGTCATCTATTACTGCAGCAGCTAACAACGTGTATTCACCTGGAATTAGGAAATAAAGAGAGAATGAATGTTTGATTTCCTCCAGTGGAGGAATTTCCACCTTTACGCCAAGCAAAGTACCTAGCATAAAGAGCAAAACCAAAACATTATGCACTTGCTAAACCATGGAAGTCTATGGAAAATTACCATTATAACTCTTACCAGCCCATAGTACTGTAGGATTGTTGCCTTCAATGCAGTTTTCACCTGCTACATCCCGACATGTTATGCTAAGACGCATCTTTATAGAATCCTTAGTGTTGTTACGAACTAGAACTTCCATTGGAGTCATGTCATTTGCCCGGACAGAACCTTTCATAGAAGCAGAACCATCTTTTGTAACAGATTCTTTTTTTGAATCTTCTTTATCAACTTGTGATGAATGGGTTCTAGCAAGCCTAAAACTAAATGTCAAAGGATCCGGTAGCAAAACGTCCATGACTGATGTTTGAAGTGCTTCTTGCGTGGCGTCCTTAATATGCAATTCTCCGGAGCTACTACGACCCGACTCCCACCTCACCTTAATCTTTGAAATCAGATCCTTAATAGATGCATTAAGTTCAGATTTCGTATTATTACCTCTATTTGATTGTGCATTGTTAAGTAAAACGGAACCATCAAGAACAGGTAACTTAAAATGCTCCAATGGTATAAGTACTCTAGAAGCATAATCTCGGTCTATTCTTGTTTTAGGGTAAGTGAATTCAGTAGAATCATAAGTCTGGACAGAAACATTGACCTCAAACACAACATCAGTAGGATTATTTAACTCGAGTTCGAGAAAACGTAGGCCCCAGCTTCCTCTAAAGGGATCGATTTTTAATAATCTGTCTGTTTGTTTATCTGATATGTTTTCAGAAATGTCTCCAACGTGAGCGGGGATTTCCATTGAAAGTAAACGAGCTTTCATGAAAGAAAGACCCTGTAAAACACAGATGTTTAAGGGGGTGACAAGGCGGCGACCTGGCGGTACACCACCATCTGCTGGTGGCTCTCCATTGTTTCCAACGGGCCCTGATAGAAAGGTGAAAACAACCACAATTATTAACACAATGATGTTGTAAAACGGAAAAATGTCGAGGTGTGAATTTTGACCCATTTACTGATTAATGGGTCGATTCAGGTTGTGTAACAGGTCATTGGCTTTATTTTATTTTATATGTGTCAAAATGCTAAAATGGGTCAAAATGCTCATTTTGGTCAAAAAGTGTTTTGCCTTGACCAAAATGACCCATCACAAAATACGATCTCTTTTGACCCGTTACCCAACCTGCTCATTTTTTCACTTCTACCTTCAAGAAATTAGAAATAATAAATACCTGCATAGTATATTATCAACACCGGGCAGCTTCCATCCTTTAGGTGCCTCATTGCACTTAACGATGTGCTCTTACTAGCACCGTCAGGTTCCGACCCAATTTGCCATGCTTTCAAGGTCACTGGGATAATCACTTCAGCACCAGGTTTTAATGGTAATGCGGATTTCAAGGTATCACAACCAACTGATACAATAGAATCATGATTTTTCCCAGATATTAAAATTTCTGCTTGTTCAACCGCAACTGTACCAGCATTAACCAAACTAATCCAAAGTTCACGAATCTCGCCTTCATATAATATTATTGAATTATCACCACCAACCACGTGTGAGATTAAAAATGGCAGTCGAGGTATCACTAAAATGCTAGGAACAGTCGTATTTTTCATTTTTCCCGACATTGAGCAACGAAAAGGATCACAGATAACAAGCCCTTGCGCTGCTCCAAGGAGTAAATCATCAACATCNCTCAATGATCTTGTAAAACGGAAAAATGTCGAGGTGTGAATTTTGACCCATTTACTGATTAATGGGTCGATTCAGGTTGTGTAACGGGTCATTGGCTCTATTTTATTTTATATGTGTCAAAATGCTAAAATGGGTCAAAATTTAGTCTAAGAGTGATTTTGAGGCATACCCCCTCCTGCTCATTTTGGTCAAAAAGTGTTTTGCCTTGACCAAAATGACCCATCACAAAATACGATCTCTTTTGACCCGTTACCCAACCTGCTCATTTTGTCACTTCTACCTTCAAGAAATTAGAAATAATAAATACCTGCATAGTATATTATCAACACCGGGCAGCTTCCATCCTTTAGGTGCCTCATTGCACTTAACGATGTGCTCTTACTAGCACCGTCAGGTTCCGACCCAAGTTGCCATGCTTTCAAGGTCACTGGGATAATCACTTCAGCACCAGGTTTTAATGGTAATGCGGATTTCAAGGTATCACAACCAACTGATACAATAGAATCATGATTTTTCCCAGATATTAAAACTTCTGCTTGTTCAACCGCAACTGTACCAGCATTAACCAAACTAATCCAAAGTTCACGAATCTCGCCTTCATATAATATTATTGAATTATCACCACCAACCACGTGTGAGATTAAAAATGGCAGTCGAGGTATTACTAAAATGCTAGGAACGGTCATATTTTTCATTTTTCCCGACATTGAGCAACGAAAAGGATCACAGATAACAAGCCCTTGCGCTGCTCCAAGGAGTAAATTATCAACATCTTTAAAAGAATGTTCAGTGAATACACCAAAACAATGAACAATGCATCCAGATATTATAATCGGGCCTTCTTTAGTTGGTACGCCTGATAAACTAATGACTTTGGAAGAATTTGCCGAAAGTGTTACATTAATAGGAAATGCATCAAAATTTCCAGTATGAACTGACAGATATATACTGTTGACTGTTAAGTTAAAGCCACACGGGTTTGCTAATTCCACTATGACTTGAACTGGTTCACCAATTACCCAAATGAGGTCGTGTTTAGTGCTAGAGACTGAATCTCGTTTGCTAAATGGTGTGTAAATAAATGGCCCGGATGGGGCTGATCCTGCCCACCAATCTTCTCGTTCTGGATTTCGTTTGATGATATCTGTCTGTGAGGATTGGAGTGGAAAGGAATGTAACCTGGCGAGCACGAATCATCTAGTCGTATCAAGGTATATGATATCAATATTGACAAAATGCCTATAAAGTAACTACAGTCAATGTATATTAGCGGAAATATAGTATTTTCCCTCGGTTAAAAAGGTAACATTGTTATTCAAAAGGTAACCCAAAAAAAAAAAAAAAAAAAAAAAAAAAAAAAAAAAAAAACCTTATTGAAATTTTGTATATTTTATGAGTGAGATTTAAGAAAATACTATATCACCTAGATTAGAACTTTGAGTAAAACTTTTATACAATAGCCTTTCAATAATTACATAACTTTAATTGTAAGTACCTAATGAAAGGCAAGGCGGGATCAGGGCAATGAGTTCCAGAAGGAAGGCGGTCCGCTGAATTGGTAAGGGCACAAGCAAGTCCAGTTTGGCCCGGGGGAGTAATCAAAGGATAATAAGATCTTACTAAACGAGCCGCTGCACTCCATGCAGCAAGAGGATCCCCAGCACGAAGAGCAGATAGAAGTATCTCTTTTAGTACAACCATCTGCAACGTGCTCCACTGGGACTCGAATAGAGATACCACCAATTGATGATGCATCTTCCCAACATCAGTACTAGTTTCCTTGCATAACGCATCAGAAGTTTATAGAAACACAAAAACTAATCTCAAATGCTCTAAAAATGTATAAAAAATCACAAGATAATCCAAACAAGCACTACAGCAAAATATGTGATTCACGCAAAAAAGAATTTACAGAAAAATAAGATCTTCTTGCTTTGTAAATGCAAAAGATTTTTTTAGAATCTTATAAGTGTGAAAAATTAAACAAAAAATTGCACATTTTTCTAAGGTCTGTAGAAGAAAATGTGTAAAGATAGCGTATTTGTTGTAGTGAAAGCTGTGCAATAACTCACATTGGAAACGTTTTTGGGAATGGAAGCTCTACTTTGAATACGATAAGCTTTTGTAGTGAGTGCCAATACTTGCAAGGCACTAGAAGCAGCCAAATTGTTCCGTTGTAGCAAATATAATTTAGCCACTTGCCTGGAGAAAAAGGCAGCTTTCCTATGGTAACCAAGAGTTCCATATAGACGAGCTATCTCAACATATAATATCAGTCTATCATTTGCATCAGCCAAAGATTTTGCTCCATCTGAAGCAGTAATCAACAACTCAACAACCTCTTTAACTAGTTCTGGTCTGCCCAACACATGAAAAGTGTCATATGACACTGACCACCAAGAAAGGATGAATATATGAAACTTTAACTCATACAAAAGCAATTGTCTCTTATGTGATGCATAAAGGAAGTATATATCCCAATGAATTTACACAATATACTGATCCCTTGTGGATAATTTCAAGAAAACAAGCAATGTACATTGACTAAAGAAACTGAAAAGGCGAACTTTTGCAAAAATTAGAGGTTTAATTGTTATGAACGAAAACAACGTATAAAAAAGTAAGTACTGTAAAGGTATTATAAGAGCATAAACTACAACAAATCTTTATATAACTTAAGGCTTACAAGGTTGCACGTGTACCTGCAGAGAAATCTCGCCAACTTTAAAGTAGCTTCAAGTTCAAAGCTGACAGGAGAAACCCTGCAAAAATGTAAATGTAAAGATTCCGTAATAAGAATAGAGATACAACAATTATTTTTCAAAACTAAGAGACACATATAACTATAAACCGTGCAGGGTCAATACAAATTGCTTAAGGGTAGCGTGTTTGTATCAGCATTTCATAATTTATATAATTAAAACTGTCATCTAATTTGGACACCTCCCCCTCCATCACTTAATTTGGACAGGAGCACATATACAATCGATGTTGAAAATAAGTAGCAAACNTCGCATATTTGTTGTAGTGAAAGCTGTGCTATAACTCACATTGGAAACGTTTTTGGGAATGGAAGCTCTACTTTGAACACGATAAGCTTTTGTAGTGAGTGCCAATACTTGCAAGGCACTAGAAGCAGCCAAATTGTTCCGTTGTAGCAAATATAATTTAGCCACTTGCCTGGAGAAAAAGGCAGCTTTCCTATGGTAACCAAGAGTTCCATATAGACGAGCTATCTCAACATATAATATCAGTCTATCATTTGCATAAGCCAAAGATTTTGCTCCATCTGAAGCAGTAATCAACAACTCAACAACCTCTTTAACTAGTTCTGGTCTGCCCAACACATGAAAAGTGTCATATGACACTGACCACCAAGAAAGGATGAATATATGAAACTTTAACTCATACAAAAGCAATTGTCTCTTATGTGATGCATACAGGAAGTATATATCCCAATGAATTTACACAATATACTGATCCCTTGTGGATAATTTCAAGAAAACAAGCAATGTACATTGACTAAA
Organism: Artemisia annua; assembly: GCA_014162995.1. NCBI lineage: Eukaryota > Viridiplantae > Streptophyta > Magnoliopsida > Asterales > Asteraceae > Artemisia > Artemisia annua. The sequence continues at coordinate 21,516 of LBNU01021340.1, read as the reverse complement.
GAAACTGAAAAGGCGAACTTTTGAAAAAATTAGAGGTTTAATTGTTAAGAACGAAAACAACGTATAAAAAAGTAAGTACTGTAAAGGTATTATAAGAGCATAAGCTACAACAAATCTTTATATAACTTAAGGCTTACAAGGTTGCACGTGTACCTGCAGAGAAATCTCGCCAACTTTAAAGTAGCTTCAAGTTCAAAGCTGACAGGAGAAACCCTGCAAAAATGTAAATGTAAAGATTCCGTAATAAGAATAGAGATACAACAATTATTTTTCAAAACTAAGAGACACATATAACTATAAACCGTGCAGGGTCAATACAAATTGCTTAAGGGTAGCATGTTTGTATCAGCATTTCATAATTTATATAATTAAACCTGTCATCTAATTTGGACACCTCCCCAAAAAATATCCATCACTTAATTTGGACAGGAGCACATATACAATCGATGTTGAAAATAAGTAGCAAAACGTATATTAAATTATTTTTCACTAAAGTATGAAAGACTATCATTGCATTACCAAATAGTATGGTTACCAGTGAGCATTGAGGTACCTCTGAGCATTTTCTTGCATAACTGACTTCCGGTAATGCATGATGACACCATTGTAACGATATTTGACCTCATCCACTAAAGCCGAATTCTTATCCCCTACTTTAGCCATCTTATAGCAAATGTATAGCATTAGTATTATGGATATATGGAGTCCAAATGGAAAATATAAATGCAATAACTTTTTCATCTTTAATTGTTCGATCACCTTACCAGAAAAGCACAAACGCCACCTTCTAGTGCCCCAGCGTACCAAAAATAATCCCCCGTCATCCTACAAAGCTCTAAAGCAGTTGTATAATGGCCATTGGCATCAGCAGGTGATCCGGCCAATATACAGTAATCACCTATCGCTTTTTGGGCCCGGGCATTTCTCCTTTTTTTACCCTTGATTGCCTGAAAAAATTGCTGATAAAGAAAAAGGTTAAGTTGCTCTTCTTAACTACATTCCCAACTAATAAGACAAAAAAACATATAAATGATCATAACACTAGGGACACCTAAAACAAAAACCTCCTCTGCGCTGAGACTGGCTTGAGAATCTAAAGGTGTCTTCAGAAGGGTCCCACCCGATTCTGCATCAAGGACCCACTTTTCAAATTCCATCAGAAGTGAAGCAGCAATATCTTGCATCATCTGTTGCAAGTGAACTTCCTGAGTTCGTTGATCAGCGGGAGGAAATAAAACCAATTTATTTCCTTTCTTACTTACATCCTCTAGCTGCAGTAAGATAAAAGGGAAACAGGTTAGCCGTGTTATCGGGATCAACTATACGAGTACAAAACGAAAATATATCATGAATTCGCACTTTGGCAGTATCAATCCATAAAAGTTCTCTGTTTCAAACTACAAATCTTGAATACTTAAATTGTTTCATTCATATAATTGTTTCAAAGGCATTGTCTTTTGGAGCTGACAACAGCCGGTAACAGCCACATTTGTCTCTCAAAATTCACTATTTTTCAGACGATAAAAAGAAAACCCACTGGGGAACCAACAGGACGAAAGTTTCTCTCTTTGAATTAAAATACCCTAAATATCTATCGGTTCAAATGCGAAAAATCCACAAAAGTCAGACACTAAACAGTGTGTAAGCACCAACAAAGAGGACTAAGAAACCTTTCTGTTTTTTATTAGCAGGTCATAGAGTCTAATTGAGGTGCTCATTATATATCAAACTATGTATTTCTTATAAGCTAAATAGCTCTAGAAGTTTTAGCAAACTTGTTACAAACAAATTTATATTCGTAGCACTTGTGGCTTGTTTAATCAACTTATTTAAAGCATCTGAGGCTCAATATTACTAGGGAATGGATGTGGAATATTGTCATCGATTTAGCTATGACCATAACTAATCAATACCTCATGTTAATTCCAAATTCCAAAATGCGTGAATAAAACATACACTGATCGTTGACATACGAATTATACAAATCGGATGCTGCATTTTACAAAATTCAATCACTAGGGTCTTAATACAACACATCATACACCACTCAAAAAGCAGTTAAATGTTTTAATACAAAACATTCATTTTGGTCCTATTAGTATCTATGATATATTGATATGAATGTTGTACATTGTAGAATGCACATGATTGCTTTCTAATGGAGTATGAAAGATAGTAATAACGTAGTATGATAACCTGTGCATCAGCAGGCGAAAACGCGAAACACCTATTGACAAGAGACGACTCATAACCTTTACACTCATTAACAAACTGAACAACAACACGATCTAAATCAGGCGAGGACGGACAATGACATATTCCAATAACACAATGTATCTTTCTATACGCTTGAAAATCCTCCCATCCACTCGGTTGTGATTCACCAACGACGTATTTAAAACGTAAAGAACCGTTATGCCAAGGCTGTTGTTTGAAGGGTGATTTCTTTTGTCTTGTGTAGAATGAAGTGATGGATGAGAGTTCTATGTTTTGGTGATGGTTAAGCATTGTTACGTAGTTGCGAAAATGGTCAGGGTGGATTGTTCCTACCGGGATCACGGCTATTCGGATCATGGAACATGTTTCTATGCTTACGTCTGGCTCCATGCTTTTGCAGCAGGTGATCAGGAATACGATGGTGATGGTGAATGGAAAAGTGGGACGTATAGAATGGTGATGCAAGGAAAAAAAATACAGAATAAACCGAAAAACATTAACAAGAAAAAACAAAAATAACTTCTTTTTTTTAATTAAAAATTCTTTTTTCTAAAGTTTTAAAAACAAATATTTTATTACACTAAAATAAGTAATTTTGTGTGCTTTAATGCTAATTTAAAGATCAAACAAAAGAAATGTTTTTTTGTGTGAGAAAGACAAAAAAAGATTAGTGAAAAAGTTTCCGGTTAAAGAGCCCAAAAAAAATTCATAGTAAAGAGAAGGTTAAGTTAAAAATTTTTGATGATACGCTATAAGAATTGGGGAATGGGCAACGAGACTTTTGACGAGGAACATGATGTCCTCGCCAAAAGTCGCCAAAAGTCGCTAAACAACAAATAAAAACTTTATTCTAGACTTTTACTTTGTAAAAAAGTTGCGAAATTTGACTGAAAATATTGGCGACGACAAGTTGACCATTTTGTTGACCGTTTGCTATACTTTATTCATTTACCGCTCATTTTTTCCACGACAAAGACATATCCTCGTCGAAACCTTTCTCACTAATAATTATTTATTTAATAGCTTAACAAATGTAACTAAATGAAACTAATTTATTTTCAAATAATTATTAGGTTTCTACTGATGTTACCATGTGTGACATCAATCGTCTTCCGCATCATCATAACTATGAATGTAACTCAATGCTTGTGAAGCACCTTGCATCCAAGTGAGGGTTGAGCCACTTAGATGTTTGTTCAGACTTTCATTCGCCTCATACTTGTTTATGATGATTGATAATGCAGACTCATCACGCGGTTTATAAGACAACTTAAATACAGACACGATATTTTTATGCTTGAGATCATAAGACATCCTCGCCTCATTGATCCTATTCCTTGCTTCTCTTTTGTAAGTTTCCGTGCAATAACATCGATGAAGTTGTTTCCTAATCCTTTGAGTTGTCCTTTGTAAAGAAGATTTGAGGAAGAAGTTGACTGTGTGATGAGGAGATTTTCATCAGCGAAGTTGGTGGTGGCTGCTTATATCTCTTCATTTGGGATTTGTAACCTTTCGATATAATTCTCCAAAGACATGACGGGTATGTGTTGTTAGGAAGATGAAGCTATATTTTGCGATGATCAATAATGTAATTGATCACCCAAAAATGATACAGTCGCAAGCTGCTTAATTTAAGCAAAGACAGAAGTATGTGTACTTCAAAGTCCCAAACAAAATTTACTTAGGGGGTGTTTGGGATAGCTAATCGAATTTAGTCGGTGTTTGGTTTAGCTAATTTAAAAGAGCTTGTGCTTATTAGATAACGAGTTAATGAGCTAAATAAGCTCTTTTAGATAAGCCATAACATGTTCGGATACTCAAAACAGCTTAATTTGATCTGATAATGCTGCTGCAATAAGCTTACCTTGGTAACATTGTTTCACTCTAGTAATACTCTTTAACTTTATTAGAATTTTCAAATCATGGAACATATTTAGACTCTTCATGTAAGTAGCAATTACATGCCATCAACGCTTAATAAAATTTAGCAGATAATTATTGTGAATTCAGATAAAAAGGTTCAAAATCAACAGATAAAAGCTAGCAGTAGTACAAAAGAAAAAACCACCGGTTCTAACTAATGAAGTGAGAAAAGAAGTAAAGCTTTTTGGCGTTGTTGACGTACGTGGCGATATCATCCGAATAAGAAAACTAGAAAGCTGAAAACAACACTCCTCTGTTTTCTCCGGTAAGCTAATGAATGGCATTATGGACAAAGGACCTGCTCATGTCAATTATGGACACAGGAGTGTTGTTCATTCATTCTTTATCATGGATGATTTAACAAGAAGAAATAGAAAACTATCGTCTCATTTAGCAAGTTATTTTCAGAGAACATTTGCACAGCAGAATTTTTACTTTATATACATGAGATCCAAGATCGAGAAGCAATAGTACAACACATAAATATTGCTTGATTTATTTCTTCAAATGACTTTTTTTGCAGGCATAAAACACCTCCGTTTAGTATAACTTTTGGTTTCACAATCAACTGTAGCTCGAGTCTTGAGATTTCTATTTGCTACGTAGAACCACTTGGATTTAACACGCTTTGAATCATTTGGTGATTCAAAACTCTCTCCAAAACATAATGAAGACTATAGAAGGATGCAGAATTGTTCCTCTCTTAACAGCCATTTACTACTTGGTTAGTTTATGGATGATTTGTCTAAACTCGACTATATTTGTTCACTAGTGGATAGAAAAATAAAAGATGGAAGCGACTGAGAAACTGAATAAAGTGGAAGACAATAGATCCGACAAACAAATTTTACTCAACTGTCTGGTAAAAACATGCAATCACATACATGTCACGTATTTTACACCGCAGTATTACTCAACATTTATACACAGGAAACTGCAGTATTTACTCAACATTTATACGCAGGAAATTTGGTTTTTTTTGTTCTTTGTTATGATAACAGAAGCACAAAAGCTCCGTTAACCAAGATTAAACGGGCAAAAAAACCGTCAGCCAGAGCACAATAAAACTTGGCTTTCAATTTGTAAATTACTTTTGTTAACAAACTTAACACAAAAAATTAAAAAAGAAACAAACATAAAGCATTAGAGAAACAGCAGAAATAAACCGCAAACGAGTGCATAACATATTCTATTAAAATCATACCATATCATTCTCAAAACAAGACTAAAAGAACAGAACGATAAATAACCAATATTCCAGAGAGCTTCAAAACTTGAAGATAAAAGTCGGATAAAGAAGAGTTTCGAATACAGTTAAAAAGATAACCCTCTAGCCAAGAACAGTTCTCAAACAAAAAGATAATTCACTACTTGTAACCAACTTAACCCTCAATCTCTTCAATCTTTGCCTTGTCACTCACGTAAATACCATCAAGAAACTTTCTGATATCCTTGTTCTTCACATGGCATTTCTGCACAATACAAAACAACACAAACAACCATTACAAAATGAAGAATGGCATGCAGTATTTAAACAGTTATATATAGTTATGTTGAATAAGAGAAAGATGATAGAGATACCTGGTTAATGAGGGCACAAGATCGTGAAACAAGCTCAATGTCATTTCCATCCAAAACAAGCTCGTCCTTAACCTTCTCAGATCTGACAACAGTGACACCATCAAGCAAATCAACCTTCCTCACCTGTAAACAAACAAAAATACAAAGATTAATGTCCGCATAAGAAAAACATATTCCAATAAACGAATGATCGCATAAAGAAAAAACAGTGAGAATCCACAATCCATTAAAACAAATCACAAGGAAAAAAAATACCAAACAAACAAGAAAAAAACTTATACACCATAAAGCAAAATGGGAAACTCTTCTAAAATGCATAAACGCCTAGCACCAATACAGCAAATTCTACTTATACAATGAGCCAGTACTACAAATAAAACAAGAAATGATCATGGCCCAAACAAAAAGAACACATTGAAATGAACAAGATGCACAGCAACTAAAAGTAGCTTCAGCTAGTAGAATCAACAATTTAAAGTTATGATCTATATTTCGAAATAGTGCAGTTAAATGTCAACACATACCAAATTATTAAAGAGCACAAAATAACACTTGAAAACTCATGATCACAACAACAGTTCAAATGTTATAAAAAACACGAGGTTGAAATGGCGCAAGCATCTTAGTCCTAACATATTTTGGGAAGAAACATTTTACTTCAAAATCAACCAAATCAGCCTTCATTTTCAGTCCTTTCCCTTTTCTATTCCTCCTTAAATAATACCCGAGAAAGCAACTTTTTTTTTATTTCATTTCATTTTCTTTACTTTCCTCCCTTAAGTAATACTCGAGACCACAGTGTAAACAAGTTTAACACATCGCAACAACAAAAAATGCAATATCAAACACAAACTATTTATTTACACAAACCAGCTACACTAACTTAACCAAACCTCAAACAACCTATTAAACCCAACTCTAACATGCAAAAACATAACCATAACAATTCTAGGCACACAGTATAACTACAACAATAAAAAAATAAAACCTAGTAAACAAAAACATAATAACAAAAACATATGCAACAACAAAATAAAATAAAATAAAATAAAATAATGATAAATTGAGCGCGTGAAATACACGCACCTTCTTTTCACCCAAAAAGTTCCTGATCTCAATAGCAGTATTGTTATTGGTGATGCTAGCATTAATAGGGAAATGGGCATACACAAATCTCATCTTGTACCTAAACCCCTGAGTCACACCAATGATTAAGTTGCTGACGTGGCTAAGAGCAGTACGGATAGCAGCAGTAGTCTTCCTAGACCCAAACCACGCGTCAACTTTGAGCTTCTTGTTACCTTCTTCATCGGTGATGAGCATGAAGTCAAGGTTGAGATGCTTGAAGTCACGGGTGAGGGTGCCACGTGGACCTGTGACTGTTATGATCTTGGCTTTCACTGTGATTGTGACGCCTTCTGGGATGTCCATGGTTTCTGATGAGAGGATGGTCTTCATTTTTGGTGGAGTGTGTGACGGCTGTGAGATGGTGTGAAATTTAGGGTTTGGGGATCACAGAATGAAACCCTATGTGAAAGAGATTTATTTATATGTTGGATGTGAAGGGGGGATGATGTGGGCTTTGCTTTGTTACTGGCCCGTGGGCTTTTTTTGTTTGAGTTTTGGTGGTTGTGATTAAAGAGCCCAGCCCATTGATGTTTGATTTTTAAGTCTCTTATACAATGTTAAAACCCGGATTTTTTAGTGACCCAGTTTAGTCGCTGAGTTGGTTCTCAAACAATCAAAAACTCGGTGACACCCGGTCCGGTCCCCGAGCCGGTTCCTGGTTCAACCGGCCGGAGCAACCCGGGTTTTAAAACCTTGATTTTTTATATACTCAAAAAGTTAGTTTGAGGGTGATCTCGTGGTTAAAAAGCTTTAGAGTGTGTCCGCTTGGTGTAACAGCGGTGTTGTAAAAATCGGCCATGGCGGCCGATATGGCGGCGCCATGGCGGATTTCGGTGGTCCACCGCCACGATATTTCTCATATCGATCTAATTTATCGGTTTTGGTCAAAATTGGTCAAAATCTTTCAAAAATCGGTCAAAATCGGAGCTTGGCGGTCAAAATCGGTCAAAAATCGGCCTTGGCGGCGGTCGGTCAACGACGGTCAACGCTGGTCAACTTCAGATCTANTTTTCTACATATACTTGGTATATTTTGTGTTACATATGTTGCATTTCAAAAATATAAATAAATTTCTTTATAATTTATGGTCTCCGCCGAGAAACCGATATATCGCCGCCGAGCGATATTTACAACCTTGTGTATCAATAACGAAAAGAAAGAAACAATCGTGAAGTCGTGGTACAGGTTTGTGGTTTGACGTGTAGGGACTCGGTGAGTGATATGGCTTGGTTCGTTTTTGATAGTGCAAGGACGGAACTAGGGGGTCTTGCGGTGTCACGGGACATAGGTGAAATTTTGCTCCGCAATGTTAAACTTCTAAAAAACCTCGATTTGTTTAAATGCACCCGGTTTCAAAACTTTTGATCTAATATTATGGTTCTAAAAAAGATTTGTGCACCCGATCTCTTTTAATCGAGGTTTGTCCATGCGTATGTAATATGTGCAAAAACATTAGATACGAAGTGATAAAAAGGATTATTGACTTTCCAAAATGATTTGTTATTGGTTGTCCTTGATAAAAAATTTTATATAAAAAAAATGCCAATTTTTGCCCAAAATCGAAAAATAGTTAATTTGAGCAAATTTCTAACAGATTTGGGCATATTTAGTCCCTTCCTTTTTATAAAATTGGCATATATAGCCCATTAAAAAGTTAAATGCGCATTAATGACAACATATTTAATTGAAGAATATTACAATAATTTTTTAAGGCAAACTTATAGATATAACATATTTAATTTTTTAAAATATAAATGAAGTTACTTTTGAGGAATTTATTTCGTCGTTCTAAATTTTTTCTAAAGCGATTCGTATAACATGAACCCATTTTGCCATGCACCCGTTTTGCCACCTCTAATAAAAAAACATTGGATGATTTTACAAGTTTAATACTTGTGCAATACTCCGTAGTTTATAGGTTGTTAAAAGTGATATCACTCAAATACCATTAAAGGTATCTATATTAACTCATCTCTTATTAAGTTAAAAAAAAAAAAAAAAAAAAAAAAAAAAAAAAAAANGAAGACGTTTGGAGACATTTAACATGCAAGTGCGATTAAAAAAAATGTCAACTCATTACATTTACGACACACACTAGTCCCCCAAAAAATGGCCATACACATTACTTGTACATTATACCTATATAACTATTTATGTAGTTGAATTATATAAAGAACCACCAAATTCCCAGGACACCTTTCTATTTCGTCAACCAATAAATCAAGATTAGAAATGTGCAAACGGAAGCAACTAAGGAAAGAATGATTGTGTCCATTGATTTCTTCTTCTTTATTGCCATGAGAATGCTATTCACCTGCATAACCAATGTATAGATATGTTCTTAAGTTTAAGATTGATTAAATCATTATACATGGATATATAAGGTGGCGACAAAAGTATTCAACTTTTTTCATTAGAGCACTAAGTACCCATGGTGTTATCCGACGGTGTTATAGCAAAAAGTGTTGTCACCTCTGTTTTTCCCCCTATAACTCATAACCTTATAACTTAACCCAAAAACTCCATCACTTAAGTTATAACTTATAAGACACCCCCGGACCCACATTTAACCCATAAAACACAAACAGAACACAAAATTAATAAAATAATAAAAAGGAAAAAAGCCCTATGGCTTCTCGGGTAAATTTGGCGCCTTACCCTATAACTTGGGGTATGGTATGGTCTCGTGCCATAGGGTCGCATTATAGGGCTATAACGCGCCCTATAACTTGGGGTACCGAGTGCTCTTAAGACCACCCATTTATACCAAATTGACAATAAGAAAGCTGTTAAACGATTGAGTTCTATTCAATTTTTTTACTATTTGTTAATATTTTGCTTTGTAGAATAGAAAAGTAACCAAGCGTATTTATGTTTTTTAAATAAATTTATGGTTATCTTCGCCATTCACTGTTGTATGTCAGATTTGGAATAAACATGACCAGATAAACATTCGGGTGACTATAAAATGGTCTAAATAGTTGGGTGTACTAATAAAAGAGGTTGAATAGTTGAGTGGCCTCCTACTACATTACCCTTAAAAATTAGTCTATATACTGAAACCAAGGTTTTTGTAGTTTTAGACGTAAGTAAAAAAGAAATTAGTTCAAAATAGTATACTTACAGTTGGGAGACGACTGCTAACATTGGTAAGCTTTGAATTGATGCCGCCAAACGTTGAACGTTGAAACATGAGTGTACCTAGTGTTTCTTGTGCTTGTGATAGCACACCATCCATCTGCAATTCATATTTCACAATTAGCCATTCACCGACTTCCTAATATCTCACCGACTAGTTCATTTTGTGGATACTATCTTTACTTTTAAAAACAAGAAGTAATAGGGACCCACATCCAAATCTTTAATACGGAGTACTTCTTAGTTCTTAAAGACTTGAAACTTATATTTCATGACTCAAGATTCATCGTCGCCAATGCCCATTTAAGATGACGCTTGAGGTTAAGAAAAGAATCTTGCAGACTTGAATACTCTCATCTTGTAAACATTTTATATGGAATTAAAATCAAGGAATGGATCCAGTTATACACACCTGTCCCGTGGTTCTCATGAGAGTAGCACGCTCCTTAAGGAGAGACTGCTCTTGAGATGCACCACCCTCTTCAAGATCTAATCTTGTTCTGTCAAACTCCCTGAAATCGTCAAGTAGTGATGCATGTTCTTTGTTTGCTTTAAGGCTAGATCGAAGCCGATTAAACTCCTGTAATGATATAAATATAAAAATGAACATCTGCATAGTGAATCATATATGGGTCATAAAAGTTTATAGCATCTAATACTAGAATGATTCATAGTTAATACAACAGTAATACAGAGCAAACCTTTTAACAATACATCGCTAGCAAAATAACTAATAATGAAGTTCAGGCGCTTTAAATGCCTTTTCAATCCTTTACGACGTATATGATATGGCAAAACGTTTCAACAAAGCTCATATAGAAAAATAAAAACGAGAATTTATGTTATACAGATGAAATTTAATGCTAATTACGTATGTACGTCAATATTGAGCCAATTATATGATTAAGCATCAAAACAAAATACAGTTACCTGACTAAGATCACGATGAATTTCTTGAAAACGATTCAATGTATGGGAAAATATTCCTGATCCACCGGATGACACCAATGCTTGCATTTGTGAAATTACATGATGTAGTTGTTTGAGTAGTTTTTCTATACGTGATCCAAGATCATTTTCGTCACCATCGACTTTTGTTGAAACTAATCTACGGTACATATGCATTTCATCATTGAGCTGTGCTTCAAGATTCCTTGCCTATACAAAAAGATACATCAACTCAGACTCCACGCCCCAATGACTTCTTACAGATAACACCCAATGAAAGTTCTTTTCTCTTTTTACATCAGACAAAAATCTACGGGAATGTTTGGATGTGCGTTGAACTGAATATTGCTATTAGATCTATAACTTTAGATTGTATGGTTAATTCGGATTTGATTTCGATTATTTAGGGTCAAATTATTCACATATGGATAGTCAGACAAGAATGGTAATAGAGTAATAATCACTATAAAAACGCATGTACAAGCGCCGCCCCCTAAATATCAACAGGTTCATAATCCCTGCCCATGAAACTTTCCTTAGTGTATTGGCAATTTCGCAATCTACAATTACTTGGTCTCCCATATCTACATTACAACTAATCGATATTGTCGATTCTAGGGGGTGTTTGGCATTGCACTTTATAGGTTACTATCTGATTATTGTGCTTTGAAGTCGCAAAGAGCGACCTGTTTTTGTTTGGGCAGAGTGAAACTAATTATGCTTATTTGCTTATTCTGAGTTCAAATAATCAAACCATCTCCAAGGTGGCATAGTGGTAAGGTGTCCTCAAAGTCTCATAAGAGACCATGGTTCAAACCTCGTTCCGTGAAAATCTTGGTATGGCCAAGGAAAAGTCCAGAAATGGCTTACATCAGAGCCAAAACGGCTCGACTTCCCCGGGTAACCTAAACACGAATCCCCTTTCTCCGGTTACCGTTTACCGAGGTCAAATAATCAGCTTAGAAGTAACTGCAGCAATACTCGTACCAATTATCTGATTATTTCGGGACAATTTACATGTCAATTCTAAAATAACCATATATTTTCCAAAAACTTGATCATCAAGAGCCTTTGTGTCCTATTCACAATTTTAACTTCCAATTAGCTCAATTTCAATCTAGATCCTAACAAATTCAATAATCCAAAAACCCCATAAAAAAAAAACTTGGCTTCAATCACAATTTCACCATTGTTTATTGTAAAGACTAGATACATAAATGATACAACAAACACCCACATATTAAAACAGCAAATTAACCAATAAAAAACCAAACTTTATACAAATTGAGCATCTTTTTTAAGTAAAGATTATATAAATTAATGATACAAGAAATTCCCATTTGTTTAAATTGAGAATTAAGAAATAATAGTACAAATTTATAAGTAAAAAAGGGATATAAAAGAAAAGAAACCTGTTTTCGTAAAGAGTCCCAAGAAGTTGGTGGATCCATGGAAGAAGGAAAACTGGTTTGCGAAAAATGAATGTGATGGACCGACAGATTATTATTATAGACTAAACTATTTTACAAAATTAAATACTAAAATATTAGTAGTATAAAACCGGTTGTTATGTAACAAGTAAATACCCCCTCCGTTCCGATTTTATTAAACGACTAAGAAAAATATAATTACTGTTTTTTCTTCCATTTACTTTTTACATGATAATTTTATCTTTAACTAATTAATTACTGCTTTATTAAAAATTTGCAATAACAATTTTAATTAAGAGTAATATAGTAATCGCGACCAAATTTTCCTATCTATCTTTAATAGTGAGTAATTAATTTTGGACAACGTAAAATAAAACTGTGAGTGTGAACAATAATATTGGGATGGAGTGAATAATATTTAGGATTTTTTTTGTATTTACTTCAAAGTTTTTTTCTTTTCTGTTTTTCTTTTCTTTTTTTTTCTGTTTTTAATAAAATAAAATAATGTATCAAATGATTATTATTAGCCAAAATGTAGTTTAATCGTACGAGCTTGATAAAGTGCAACTTCTAGTACCTTAACTTAGAGGTGGAACATATTATTCTTATAAAATTTCTAATATTTAACACTCAGCAGTTAAACCTGTTAGAAGCTTAATGAAAAAAATAACATGTTATCTCCAAACTTATTGTATTTAAGCTACTCATGAGTTACTCAGTTTGACTCTATCAAGTTTGAAACAAGCCTGAGGTTAAAGAAATGTATCTAACTTGTCACATTTTGTAGTTCTATGTCGCATTTTTTTTTTAACTTTTTTTTTTTTTTTTTTTTGTAGTTCCATGTACTCAACTTTTGAATTCACTTAGTTCCGTGTATCGGGTGACGAGTTGTATGTACTATTTGATGGATATACCCCTCAACAGTTATATAGGAGTGTGTAAATTAAAAGGTAAAATGATAAATAATACACGCAACTGGTCATCCAGTACACGGAACTAAGTGAATACAAAAATTAAGTACATGAAACTACAAAACAATAATAAGTTACACAGAACTATAAAATGTGGCAATTAGATACAGTTTCATCTAATTATCTCTTTTTTTAAACATAAGTCAAAGGTTTCTCAGTAGAAAATTAATCAAAAATCTTGATTTGAAACTAAAAGAGGTATTTAGGTATACAAAATTACTCATTTTTTGGTTTTTAAAATTAATAATAATAACAATAATAACAATAATAATAATAATAAAAATTCTCTTTACAAGTATTTAAGATCAAGATAAATTAAGTGTTTGAACTAACTTACGACAAAAGATCATAAAAATATTAAAAAGTTATTTAAACTCATAAGCTAGAGCTTATTCAAACATTTTAGTAGACTTATTTTTGTTATATAAGCTGATATAAACTAGTTCATATAAAAGATAATACAGACACCCTCTAATTTTATTTGATGCATGTAATAAATTGACATTTATAAAGTCGATTTAAATCGATAAGTACATTTGCGTACCATACCACTATGCAATCGATTTAAATCAATGGATACCCACTTTTTTGGTAGAGGTATGAGTTTAATGATAACTTTTATCTTTTTTAAAATTATTGTTCATCCTTTTGTTTTGGCATGTTTCATTGATAATTGTTCACTTTAAACTAGCTACCAAATTTTTGAAAAGTAAAATAAACTGGTGTGAATAAGGGAATGTTTGGATAAGCTTATAAATTGTACTTCAGTTCATGTTATATAAGCATTCTATGGCTTATATCGTAATCTCATGTAGTGATTAGATTAGCTTGTTTTTTATACGAAGTAACTTGTTAAGTCCAAATGTTTGGTTTAGTTTAGGTTGGTAACCGACTAAAAAGAACATGTGCTGGAAAAATATAAATACTGGATTAGATATAATTACTATATATATTAAATCCCGATCAAAACGACGTAGTTTAGTGTAGCGGGCTGCTTTTCTTTTTTTTTGGCCTGTTACATGTCGCCTGATCCAGAGTCATTGGCCCAACATCTTCATTAGATATTACGAGCTCTGTACACAATACGCTGTCCACTTCCACCTTTTTCCTTCCACATTCTACCGCTATCACAGATTCATTCCGTGATAGATCAAATTGACACATAACCAAGGTATAAAGTTAAACATTAGATTTTGTTTTTTATTGATAAAAAAAGCTTAGTTTTTTCATGTTCAGATTTTTTCATAGTTGTTTGAATCTGACATTTTTTTTATGTCATTTATATGTGTTTTTGATTCTATAGGTTTTTTATATGGGTTTAGATTGTATTGAAATGGGTTTCGTTTCTAATATTGTTATGTTTTGTTGTAAAAATATTTAATTTATGGGAAATAAGTGAAATTGGTAGTCATTGACTATCCATATAATTTAGTTTCATGCTATATGTAATAGCAAATTAATTGTCAACTGTGTTTGGTTTATATGATTTATGTGTTTGTCGGTATTTGGTTGATTTGTTTATTTTACGTCGTGATCAGGTAAGTATCAAGGGAGGGTCGCGGAGCTACATACCGGAAAAAGAAAAGGATCTCTCTATTACTTTGAGAGGAGAATCGTTGGTTTGACCGACGGACTACGTCTTATGAGTTTTGTGTGGAAGGGGTTTACGGAAGCAGTATAGAGGTTCAGGTGTGAGTTTAAGCTTTTGTTTATTTGTTTGCATTCATGTTCCGACTCGCCTAACAACCTGAAAAGTCAAATAGGCCTACATGTAAACTCGGAAATTTTATGATACTAAATGTTTACAACTTGTTGTCGTGTTTTTGTAACAGGTTTCAACGAAAAACACCAAGAAAGCGGCTCCATTTCCCATGCTACTAAACTGTACCAATTTTCCTTATGAAATTTGAGGTATGCTTCCGACTATCTTATAAGCCTTTTTTTAACTGTTAGCAAATGATTACAAATGCATTTTTGTTTACAAAATAAGTTCCCCAAGGCACCAAATAAGCACTTCCTATTTGGTCACATGTTTTGCATTTTTACTTTTCAAGGTGTTCGTTATCAAATTGTGTTAATAATCTTGCCATACAGGATTAATGTGCTGAGGCAGTACACCAGTTTGGATTATGAATCAAGGGCAGTGCTAACACAAATTGGTGTACTGAACGGTATGTACAGCATTTCTTTCATTCCAAAATATATACAAGTTTAAGGCGTTTTTTATTTTAGAGGAATATGTAGTATTTAATAGATTGTTGTTAAAGAATGAGTTGCCAGTAATATAGATTGACCAATAGGTAACGGTTTGAACCCGATGACCAGCATTGCCATTATCATTTATGTAGTTATGTTGTGGAAAAGGTCATATATATATCAAGCAGCTACAACCGGTTCTTTTATGAAACTGTTTGTAACCCACTCACAAGTTTCACAACAAGGGACATATCATTAATGAGAGGAAATAATGTCACTTATCTGAATGTTTTTGTGCAGTACTTAAATGAGTACTATCAGTCTTATTTTCACTAAGCAGTGGGGGACAAAAAGTAGAAGTTGTTCTAATATATTGCTGTATTTCGAATGTAAGTTCTAATCATCATCTTTTTTTGGTTTCGCAGGTGATCAAGCCTTTTAATGTTCCAGTTAACCCTGTTGGCCTTTGAATACCTGCAACTTTAACTTTGCAAATGTACTAATTACGTGTAATTAGCATGCTATTTGAACCTTGCGAGGACTTGATAATTTTGATGAACATAAGCTGTAAGTATATTGCCTTTGCTACAGATTTTGTTACAACTATGTGTACGCTTTGATTCTTCCTGAATACCCTATATTCTTACATCGAGATTCTATCAGAAATCTTACATAAACTCTCCGCCAATTACAACGCCCCGCCGCAACGCGGCGGACCGGCGCCCTACTCGTTTCTTATTTGTAATGAAGCATTTTATATAAACTCCACTCTTTTTGAAAAAGCCACGCTTATAATCTTATTAAAAACCCCTTATATAGCTCAAAGCTCATTCATACAAACTTAGTCAAACACTTAGTTTAAGCTTATTCGACAAATATAAGCTAATAAGTTCATCAGTCAAACACATAATTTAAGCTTATTTGACACATATAAGCTAATAAGCTCATGATATAAGCTTTACCCAAACACCCCTTGAAACAATGTAATAAAGGCCAAAAGAGTACCCTATAGTATTAAAATAGGTTCCTTTAATATATTCTCACCAGCACTTC
Source organism: Artemisia annua (assembly GCA_014162995.1). NCBI lineage: Eukaryota > Viridiplantae > Streptophyta > Magnoliopsida > Asterales > Asteraceae > Artemisia > Artemisia annua. The sequence goes on along the minus strand of LBNU01021340.1, from coordinate 4,931 downwards.
TCATGCGTCTTAAAAGAAGCAAGATTGTGTCCAAAACTTGCTTAACTTAAACTCCATCTTTTTAATACAAAGTCAGATCTAGTTGTGAATCTTTTATATAATAAAACAAAACCCCTATTGGGAATTTTTCATTTCAAAAAAATTGAAACCATACCTTATATAGTAATAATTTTATTTAAAAAAAAAAATATATTATTTTCTTATTAGGTAACATTTTATATTTATCCATAACATAAGTAGAAGATAAATACAAAAAATACAGATAAGATATTTAAAAAAAAGATTATTTTGTAACATTTTATATTTATCCACAACACAAGTAAAAATAAATACAAAAAATATAGATAAGATGCAATTAACAATAGGATTAAAATTTTTAAATAATTATTTCAAAAAATTAAAAAAAAAACCCGCGCGTGCGCGGGCATTATAACTAGTTAATTATATATACTGTAGACAGACTTTTATTCATTTGAAAATTACCCTCAACAAGTTGATTAAAAAAAAAAAAAAAAAATAAAAAAAAAAAAAAAAAAAAAAACGAACGAAACGAAAGAGCCACTTTATACATATTGTCAAACTATCCCCAACCTTAAAGCAAACCGAAACCACAAAAGAAAGGAAGACATGCTTATCTTTTTTTTATATCTTTTATATAATAAAACAAAACCCCAAGTGGGGACTTTTTCATTTCAAAAAAACTAAACCGTACCTTATTTAGTAATAATATTATTTAGAAAAAAAGATTATTTTCTTATTAGATAATATTTTATATTTATCCATAACACAAGTAGAAGATAAATACAAGAAATATAGATAAGATGCAATTTACAATAGGATTAAAATTTTTAAATAATTATCTTTAATAATAAAAAACTATAATTAAACNTATCTTTTTTTTATATCTTTTATATAATAAAACAAAACCCCAAGTGGGGACTTTTTCATTTCAAAAAAACTAAACCGTACCTTATTTAGTAATAATATTATTTAGAAAAAAAGATTATTTTCTTATTAGATAATATTTTATATTTATCCATAACACAAGTAGAAGATAAATACAAGAAATATAGATAAGATGCAATTTACAATAGGATTAAAATTTTTAAATAATTATCTTTAATAATAAAAAACTATAATTAAACATCATAAATCAAACAAAACAAAGATTAAATTATTTGTTTTTTAATAAATAAAAATATATGATTCAAAAAAATTTAAAAGAAACCCGCGCGTGCGCGGGCATTATAACTAGTATATAATAAAACAAAACCCCTAGTGGGTACTTTCGTATTTCAGAAAAAAAGAATATTTCTTTATTAAGTAATATTTTAATTATTATTTTTTAATTTAAAATTTTAAAAATTTGTTTTGTTAATATACTACACATGTATAAGATAAATACAAAAAAATATAGATAAGATGCAATACTACACAAGTAGAAGATAAATACAAAATAATATAGATAAGATGAAACAAACAACATAATTAAATTTTTTAAAAGATTATCTTTAATAATAAAGAAATATAATTAAAAATCATAAATCAAATAAAACAACGATTAAATTATTTGTTTTTTAAGAAATAAAAATATATCATTCAAAAAATTTTAAAAAAACCCGCGCGTGCGCGGGCATTATAACTAGTATATAATAATAATAGTAATAATAATAATAATATTGAACTCCAATATAACAATAAAAATAACCTAAAAATGTATTAGTTCCTATGGTCAAAAACAAAGTCAACTATTTAAATTAACAACAGTAGTGTCTCCTTAAGAGAACAACTTACACAAATTTTACCCTTCTAATCCTCATAAACTTTGATTAGTAAACTGTAGTAATCATGGCACAATTGATCTAACCGCACTTTTGTATAAAACTTAACAACTCCCAAAAGTCAACAATTAATAAGTCTACTCCAAAACAATGACACCATCCCCTTGTTTTTCCTCATTTGACTTATCTGGACCATCAGCATCGGGCAATGCATCTTCCATTACCACGTCAGCGTTAGTAGTCCCGTTGGCTGGACCCGCTTCATGCTGGGTTGCGCTTGAATTTGCAACGTCACCATTGCTCTTCTTGGTTTCAGTTACAGGGGAGAGGATTTTAGTTACTTCTTGGTGTATTGTTTCTAGTGGTTGAAGGGTTTTTTTAAGCTTGAAACTTGCGGGTTTGTTGTTTGAATAAGACTCGACCGATTCAACAGCACTTTCTTCAATTACTTTGCACATCTGCAAATTGGACACAATAATTAAGTATGAAATTGGTGGCATATAAGCAGGTCTAGAGGCTCTGGTAAAAGGTCAAACTGGTAAAGTTTACAGACGGGTCAACGAAACACTTTCGTCTCTTTCTTTAACTTTTTAAAGAAAAACTACTACATCATTCAGAAACTCGAAAAGTAATTTTAGTAGTGATCCAATTTTTGGAAGTAAAAAAATGATGTGATCATAAACACTCTGCTACAGCCTTTTGACTTGTTTCCTTTTAGCGAAAAATTATATAAAATCGTAAGGCAAAACAATATTTTCAACATCAAAATTTACATGTTTTTTTTTCCTTAAATTTTCTAACATCAATTTTTTAACTTGAATACAGAAAGTATAGCAAAATCCAATCTGAAAATGGGTCCGTTGACTTTAGAAGTCAAAGTGTAATCCCTAGACAACCGCTTTAGCATATAGTTATAAAATATAGAAATCTCATGAACTAATTTTATTGTAACCGTGAAAAGTAATAGTTACCTCATTATAATGACGGGCCATTGCCATGCGATCTGTTTTATCATCACAAGCAGCTGCTGATATTTCTTCCGGGGCTGCAAAAAGAAACATACATCCCATATCAGCCGAAAAATCGGGGAAACTTAATGAATTAAGACATTGACGGAATCTCAAGAGATCGTTCTATAAAATTACAAAGTTTGACTAGAGGTGTGTTTTAGGAAATTATTTTAACTATTCCTCAAATATCAAGATATCATTAGCTAAAGATGTAATGAGGAATAAACCTTACTGATTGCCATCAATTTATTTTCAATGATAAAATTAAGATTTGAGACACTTACTGATAACTTCAATATGAGGCAATTGGCCAATCATTTGAGAAGATGTTTCATTGTGGTTTGCAGTTGGTGGTCTATCTATAACCTTTTGGTCAGTCTCCATATTATCGCCTCGAATCTCATTAGGTTTTTCATCTCCCTGTTATGATGTTTGACAAAGAACCACATGAGCAACAACAGATCAAAAAATAGCTTATGTCCAATTATAGATCTTTTGCTTTAATAGATTTACAATTTCACAAAAGCTTTTTGTAAAAGAAATCCTTCCATAATAAGTTAAAATTTCCACCAATAACAAAAACCATAATATACAACTTTTTGGAGAACATGATTTGCACCCTAAGACCATGATGTTAATTTCTTCAGTATTCAAGAAAGTAACTTTTTAATGATCATTTAAATAATATTTAAGTAAACATAAAAAGAATTAGTATTTGTTAGAATGTGTAAAACTTACAAAATATTCTTTTTGGTATTCAGCATTAAGTCCTTTTTCAAGAAGGAGAACACGTTTCTTGACAAATTCAACAACTCTTCTCTGCATCTCCCTGAAGTGATATAACGCGTTATTGGAAGCGACAGTATCTTGTGGTACGGAACCACCAGAAGCCGCTGCTGTTTGACCCTCAAGACCACCGCCAGTGGAAGCAAACGAAGGTTGAGAAGCTCCGGGAACACTCGGATTTACTCCAGGAAGATTCAATTCTTGACAAATAACTTCCTGAATCCTCAAGTCCTTGTCATCAACAATAGCTTGCCATCTTCCATAACCATGCCTTTGTATGCAGATAACATTTAGAAACAAATAAAAAATAAAACAGATTTTAATACCAAACAGAATTAATAATTGAAAAACAAGCTTACTTCAACACAGCACGGAGTAGGGTTCGATCATGTTCCTCCTTCCAGAATTTTAAACCTCGTAACCCTGGATAGCGATAGATGATATCATCTGTAAAAAGAGGAGCAGATGGACCATCTGAAGAATTTTTCACCTGCACAACCATAATTAATAGAACATACATAATTATTACACAAAGTCTGGCGGAACTTGTTAGACAAAGGTTAGAACTTACTTTATCTCTTACAAGAAGCAAGACTGCAATCCTGACAAGCACATCCTCTATTCTTAGCCCTTCCTTTGGGACACCGTCTGCATTTCAAGTATTAAATAATTACTAACTCAATATATTGAATATAGAGTGACAAAAAAGTCATTGATTTTACTTTTGACCACAAAATATCACCTGAGAAAGTCGTCGCGTCTGTAATATCTTCAGAAATGTGTGACAAGAAGAGAGTTCCATAACTGCACAATATGCCAATATTAAACCAAAAATACGACTTTCATTTGCAAATCCAATGGTTGCCATCAAACTGGATATACCATCAACCATTAAAATCCACCATTATTTCCTTTTTACCATTCACTTAAAAGGCATAAATAATTTTTTTAAGATGAAAGGGCTTACACTTTTATTTCCTCATAACTCTTCTGCTTCAAGCGGGAAGTAAATTCAGCCCAATCAAAGTCTCCAACACCAAATCTGAAATGTACTTAAAACAATCAATACTGCCACAAAAGAACCAAATAGACCAAATCATTACATCTTTAAAGAAATCATTGATCGTAGCAAAGAAAAGACTAGACCTCATAAGGATTTGAACAAATTGTGCTCGTTGACTTTGATTAAATCCGAGTACTCTAAAGGCTTTTCCTTCACCTTCCATAAGGGGAAGTAGCTCAGCATTGTCAACTGTAAAAATAAGAGTTAAAAGACGAGCCATCACCAAATGTTAACTACCTAATAAAGAAAACAATGTAAACAATGCAACAATTGCGTAACGTATTAAAAAAA
>LBNU01021338.1:31086-43839 GCA_014162995.1 Artemisia annua | reverse complement strand
AAAAAAAAAAAAAAAAAAAAAAAAAAAAAAAAAAAAAAAAAAAAAAAAAAAAAAAAAAAAAAAAAAAAAAAAAAAAAAAAAAAAAAACGCGCGTGCCCGTGCATTATAACTAGTGTGTAAATAACCCAAACAAATACTTTAATTTGACACACTGGTGTCGTTCGTTTTTTCACAATAAGCACTTTTTCCCTCTTTTAACTTCTTTTGTCTGCAGGAGGGCAGAGGTTTTGTTTGTTTTTTTGCAGACATAAGTGTTTCTTTTCACTTATTTCCTCTTCTACATTTCAAACATTATCTTTCACTCCTTACCTCTTCTTTCACTTCTTACCTCTTCTTTCACAAACCTTACATCTCTTTCTCAATATCCGTTTTTATACGTTTTCGTCTGTTTTTTAACGTTTTCGTCAGTTTTTCACATTCTTTACCGTTATTTACGTTTTCGACCGTATTTTTACGTTTTTATACGTTTTTCTACGTTTTCGCATTTTTTTTAACGTTTTTGTCCATATTATTACGTTTTCTCTCGTTTTTTTACGTTTTCATCCGTCTTTTTACGTTTTATTCTGTTCTTTTACGTTTTCGCCCGGTTTTGTACATTTTGCCCATTTTTTTTACGTTTCCCCCGTTTTTTAATGTTTTCGCCCATTTTCTTACGTTTTCGTTTGTTTTTTTACGTTTTCGTCCATTTTTTTACATTCCCGTCTTTTTTTTTTTTACGTTTTCGACCGTATTTTTACGTTTTCATCCATTTATTTACGTTTTCGCCCTTTTTTACATTTTCGTCCGTTTTATTACGTTTTCTATCGTTTTTTTACGTTTTCATCCGTTTTTTAACGTTTTCGTCTATTCTTTTACGTTTTCGCCCGGTTTTGTACATTTTTGCCCGTTTTTTACATTTTCCCCCGTTTTTTTACGTTTTCCCCTTTTTTTATGTTTTCGCCCATTTTCTTACGTTTTTGTCCCTTTTTTTACGTTTCGTCTGTTTTTTTTTTTTTTTTTAACATTCTTGTGATTTTTTTACGTTGTTGTCCGTTTTCTTTCGTTTTTGTAAAAAACGTACAAAACATACAAAATCGTATGAAAACGGACGAAAGCGTAAAAAAACAGACAAAAACGTAAAAAACAGACGAAAACGTTAAAAAACGGACGAAAATGTAAAAAAGGTCAAAACGTAAAGAACAGACGAAAACATAAAAAAATGATTGAAAACCTAAAAAAAACTAACGTAAATGTAAAAAAGGTCAAAAACGTAAAAAACGTAAAAAAAATTCGGATGAATACGTAATAAACAGATGAAAATGTATAAAAACAGACGAAAACGCAAAAAAGCGGTGAAAAACATAAAAAACAGACGAAAATGTAAAAAAAATAGGTGAAAACTTGAAAAAAGTTAAACATAAAAAACGGTTGAAAACGTACAACAATGTACCAAAACGTAAAAAATGGACGAAAACGTAAAAAATCATACGACAACGTAAAAAAAGGATGAAAATGTAAAGAAAGACGAAAACGTGAAAAAAACAGACGAAAACATAAAAAAAACGGAAGAAAACGTGAAAAACAGACGAAGTCGTAGAAAAACAGACAAAAACGTAAAATAACGGTCGAAAACGTAAAAAACATAAAAACGTACCAAGACGTAAAAAACGGGCGAAAACGTAAAAAAAACTAGTGAAAAAGAAAAAGGAAAGGAAAACAAAGTATTTCAATAGCACAAAAAATAGTAGTGAAAAATAGAAGAAAGAAAAAAGTACTTCAATAACAAAAAAACAAACGGTCTTCTTCTTGTAGATGAAGAGCTTATGTGCACCTCTTCTTCTGCTGACATAGTTTGCAGATGAAGAGATAAAAGTTGTGAAAAAACAAACAACAACTAAATGTATTTCCTTGTTAAGTTGATTAGTTGAAGGACCTAAACTACCAAAACTCACAACCTCCATAAACCAAACATATACAAAACATCTCCATCCATAAACCCTAAAAAAAATTAAAAAAAAAAAAAACCTCCCACCGGAAAACAATCAATCTCCATCATCCCCCCTCATGGAAATAGACGGCTTCCTTTACGAAACCCTAACCCCATTAACCACCCCCACAATCCCAGCCACCACGCCGCCTCCGTCACCTCCGCCACAATCCGCCACCGACCCAGATTACCTCGTCCTCCGTAACCACATACCCATATCTTCGATTTTCACGCCGTTGCCGGAAACTAATTCTACTGAATTCTTCTCTCTTGATGTTAATGAGGATGAAGATGAGGGNTTTTTTTTCTTTTTTTTTTTTTTTTTTTTTTTTTTTTTTTTTTTTTTTTTTTTTTTTTTTGAATATTAATTTTGGATATTGCGATATTATTAGGTTTAATGTATTTGGTTTAATGTTGTTGTTGGTATATATGATGAATGAGCTTTAGTATTTTTGTATGATGTAGAGAAAGAAGTTTGCATTTAATGTTGAATTTGCGGACAATTCGTGCTTTTTTGTATTGGGAATTAGTTAAATTATCGGGTTTGACATCAACATAGATAAGAGGTTTGTGGTGTGGAATATATATGTATGGAAGTGTTAACGATTTGTTATATTTATTGACTTGGTGCAAAACGAAGGATAATGGGCTTTAAAGACGTGTTTTTGGTGTCGATACTTTTTAAGTTTGTGATCTTATGTTGTAGAAAGATAAACCTTTCTTCACAAAGGATCGTTGTATTGTTTTTTTATTCGGGTAATGGGATATGTAGAATCTGGTTTTTGTCTTTCATTTTATGATCATATTGAGAAGCTATTGTGGTTTGCTAAATGTCTTTTTTATTTTTGCAGAGATATTGGATTTCTGTGATTTTCTGTCCCCGACTGCTGAGGAGCAAGTGTCACGTAACACTGCGGTTGAGGATGTTTCGGGTGTTATAAAGTATATTTGGCCTAATTGCAAGGTACAGCTATCTTTATGGTGATGTGATGTTGATGTATGCTTGAAAGAGGCATGTTTTGAAAGTTTATAATTTGCTTTGCAGGTGGAAGTTTTTGGTTCATTTAAGACAGGTCTGTTTCTACCTAGCAGCGATGTTGATGTAAGACTGTCTCTCATTTAGATAATTATTGGAGCACATTTATTGCTATAAGTTATCCCCTGGCGTTGTTTTTTGTTTATGCTACTTCATGTGGCCATAATAATGTGAAGGACTGTTGGTATTAAAACTTTTTGTTACTTGCTGAAATGTAGATGGTGATACTAGAATCGAATATTAGAACTCCTCAGATGGGTTTGCATGCTCTCTCTAGGGCTTTATCACAGAAAGGTGTTGCAAAAAAGATTCAGGTACTTACATCGCTACTACAAGTCTTTCATCTGTTTAATAAATATTTACATATTGTGAAATATATTAGGTCATTGCCAAGGCTCGTGTACCAATCATTAAGTTTGTGGAGAAAAGAAGTGGCATCTCATTTGATGTGAGGTTAGACAATCTAAACAATTTATTTTGTTGCATTAATTTTGTTAAAATTAGAGTAATATCAGCTTTTTTTGAATACTTGTATTCTTTTTTAACAGTTTTGATATGGAAAATGGACCAAAAGCTGCTGAATATATACAGGATGCTATATCTAAATGGCCCTCTTTAAGGCCATTGTGTCTGATCTTGAAAGTTTTTCTGCAACAGCGAGAATTAAACGAGGTATGTGGTACTTATGTCATATCTTTTATAATGTTCTTTTCTATAAGATTTATCATCACTAACTATTAAGTGTTACTTTTGCAGGTGTATTCTGGTGGTATTGGGTCGTATGCACTCCTAGCTATGTTAATAGCAATGTTGCGGGTACATATTATAACGTACTTACCACATGGGTACATTTTATTATATCATGGGTGGCATGTCATTACCTTAAGTTTAGCTTTATTTACTATCTTAATTTCTCAAGTAATGTTGTATTGTTCTATTTGACTTTACAGAATTCACTAGAAACACGTGCATCTCCAGAACATAATCTTGGAGTCCTTCTGGTATGATAAGTTTAGCTATGTGATTACATTTAATCATTTTTACTCAAATTCATTATTTATGCATTTTAGATAATAAAAATTGCCCTTTATATTCTTATTTTTGCTTTTTCTCTGTTTATATTGGAAATAGGTAACTTTCTTTGATATGTATGGGCGTAAGTTGAACACATCTGATGTCGGCGTATCTTGCAACGAGGGAGGCACTTTTTTTTCTAAGAAGAAAAAAGGGTAAGAATTCTCATGTGTTTATATGATGTTCTAAATAAAATCTCGTTATGCACTGCATTTTTTACCCTTGTTGATTGCTATTTTTTTTTAAGAGTTAATTGCATAAATCGTCCCTGAAGTTTGGCCAAATTGCAAGTTTGAAAGTGCATATATCGTCCCTGTGGGAAACCTTTTTGCAAATTTTCGTCCCTGGTAACGGCTCCAAATTGCAAAAATTTGCAAAAGCTGTTTGAAACCAGGGACGAAAGTTTGCAATAAGGTTTCCCACAGGGACGTTATATGCACTTTCAAACTAATTAGGACGAAACCTGCAATTTGGCCAAACTTTAAGGACGATTTATGCAATTAACTCTTTATTTAATTTTGTTTTTGTGTTTCTACTTTGCAGGTTCTTAAACGCAAACAGACGGTCACTGCTTTCTATCCAGGATCCACAGGTAGTTAGCTATATATCTTTAGCTTGCTTTTTTATTATTAAGAAACTTAGGCTTCAAGTTGCTTGCTAACTGTACATGTGAAGTTATGGTTGATGTGTTCTTTTTGGATCTGATAATAGGCTCCCGAGAACGATATAGGAAAAAATTCTTTCAACTATTTCCAGGTTAGTCCGATGTAACACTCAACTTGACACATTGCTTAATGCAAGTCCTCAACAACTGTTGAAGTCTCTAAAATGCCATTTGCTTATTTATTGCTACAGATTAAATCCGCATTTGCAATGGCATGTTCAACACTAACGAACACAAAACTTTTAATGGACCTAGGCCCAAACCGTAGTATCCTTGGTACCATTATAAGACCTGATAAAGTATTATTAGAGCGAAAAGGAGGTTTAAATGGTGACGTGACATTTACCAAATTACTCCCGGGAGCAGGGGAGCATTTGCAAAATGACTTTGGTGAACAGGAGGGGCTCTTTTGTAATTGGAATCTAGATGATGAAGAAGAACCATTCTCTCGGGGAAAGGCAGTTGTTGGTGATGATGGTGCTGCTTTAGAGAATGGAACGAAGTCAAAGAAGGGGGTCAAGGTTAAAAAGACGGTTAAAATTAAGAAGATCAAGAAAGTGACCATCAAGAAAAGAAAGCGAACAGAGGCTGACAGTTGANAAAAAAAAAAAAAAAAAGAAAGAAAAATCTATACTAGGCAACAGGTCTCATCAACTCAAATGCAGTAAAACCTCTATAAATTAATACTCGATAAATTAATAACTTCGATAAAATTAATAATTTGTCCGGTCCCAACTTGGGACCAGTGCAAATTTGGACCCCAATCGATAAAATAATAAGATAATAACTTTTTTGAAACCCCAGTATATATATATTAGTCCAAACGAAACTATAAATTAATAATTACTAAAAATTTCATATATAATATATGCGTGTGTGTGAGATACACTTCAAAATCCTAAGATTGTTTAGTAAAAATGAATTCATTATCACTTGTTATTTTTTGTTGAACATCAAATTATAGAGTTTATCTCAAAATCTCCTTATTGCACTAAAGTGTTGGTGTGTTGTCTTCTCGTATTGCAACAAAAAGTGTTAATTTTATTTTCATAAAATGTGGATATGAGTTCATAAAATTTTAATTGGAACTTGTTTTTAAAATTTATTTTTCATCTTTAACGAGTATACATTGTATCTAGTATATTGCAGTATTGCACTTGAAAATTTAAAAGTCATACGTAAAACCTCTTTAAATTAATAAATTATTAATTTATCGATATAATAATATGTCGCTAAATTAATAAAATATCCCGGTCCCAACACTATTAATTTATAGAGGTTTTACTGTACAAACTGTGCAAGGGATTGAAATCCTACCTTATGAGATTTTAAAAAAGTATAGCATAATACCAATGTTTTAAAACCCGGTTTTTTAGTTGACCCTGTTGAGTGGCAGGTTCACAAGGTCACAGGTTCAACCGGTTTGACCACCGGGTCAAACCAGTTTTCTATATATTTGAAAATATAATTATTAAACTTACCAAAGATCTATAAAACATATAAAAGTAAATGCCAAACACATTAACATGAAAAACCTCACACCGAAAACAACCTTGTTTTGGTTCCTTTGTTTGCACAAGGATTCTTGTTCTTTGCCAGTATTCTTTTAAGATACTAGTAACTGTGTCCATTGATCTTTATATTGTATTGCAGCCATAGGCATCAATTTAAATGCATACATGGCTCATCCACATATTCTGTAATTACACACTACACCACTTTTTGTGGGCGTTTTAGTTCTTGAATTCAAGCTATTTATAGCATATCACTTTGAATACAAAAATTAGAAGTATATAAGCTTGTTACCAACTTACCATACTGTATTTTAAAACAGTGGCATGACCCAACCGGATTTATCAAACCGGGTCAAGAAAAAACCATTGGTTCAATCCAGTTCTTAAACAAGAAAAAACCGATCAAATCCTGCCACGTCACCGATCCGGTTCCTGGTTCAACCGGTTGAACTAGCTGGGTCGACATGGGTTTTAAAACAGTGCATAATACGGCGCCATGGCTAGTGTAACTTTGCCTATATAATAAAGTAATTCATAAACAATTCACAGCAATAAATAATTTGTTTCAACAACTTAGTGTGTGAATCAACTACGGAATAAGAAAAATGATCAGTTGAGAAAAAAGAGTTTCTTGTTTGCCGTTTTATTAAAAAGTCCCTTTAAAAAGCCCAATGACACAAATCTACGATAGTGCGGCGGAATCTGTCATCTATGTCACTTTCAAAACCTAAATGAAACATATTTTTTGTTTTTGATATTTAAAAAAAAAAAAAAAAAAAAAAAGAAAGAAAAAGAAAGAAAGAAACAAAAAAATGCATTTAATAAACATTAATCTAACTTGTAATTTTGCTTAATAAATTATAATTTATGATTTAATGATACCAAATATTCCATTTTAATGTACCATTACATGTGGCCAGTGGGCACATGTTAGCAAAACAGATAGTTTTATGCAAAAGATCCTTCTTTGTCAACATTTGATAAGAAAGATCTAAAGAAGGCACAGGGTACGAAATCAACCAAAAACCATTGAGCATACTAATAACCCCAATGTTTGGAATAGGCTATCTTAAAGCAAACTGTTTTAGGCCATAAGTGCGGGTTCCCTCAACCATCTACATCCATATTACAACAAAATAAGTCCTCCACGGACGCCTAAAGTTCATGACTAGTTTTTTAGTTGGTCGATGCCTGTCAAATAGGTTTGTTAAAACTAAGACATTTTGGATTGATTACATCAATCCTGATAGAAATTACTTGCCCATCTTGTTCTTCAGCCCAAGTAATTTTTTCATTCTCTAGTAGCTTAATTATCTGCAAATAAAAAAATAGAAAATAAAGTTGTCAAATGGAAATGTTCGATATGATATATTGAATAATGTTCCCAATCACACTACTTCAATATGTTTATACCATTTTCATCTGCCTACTATGAAATAAAAATTTAGGTGTACCAGTTCCACCCATTTACCAAATTTTAGTTCAAGTGCAAACAACCTCCAAATAGTTTTTATTCGAGAATTTAGTTTATTATTTATACTTTTATGTAAATCATAATTATCTCTTTCATTACAAAGATAGATACCCGTACGAACATGACCTGTTTTAACCAATTACCCAACCCACCACCCAACCAGCCGATCTTGCCACCAAATAAACGCATCTCCAATCACACCAATTAAATTTGGTTATCCCAATTTCATCTGTTCCTCATTACTCACTTCGAAAGTCCTGTCTTTTCTACTTACATTACTTCACATAAACGGGTCCCAGAATGGCATTTTCATTCTTTTCTAAGGTGCACAATAAAAATTATGAAGTGACCCAAAGTAATTAAGAGTGCCTTATGCAACAAGTACGTTGATGACTTTATGAGTTCAATATGAAGCAATGCAGATTAATAAATTACAGTCATGAGAAAGATGATTCTTACCAGACGTTTTCGAGCATTTGGTTTGGCCTTACCATCATTGGCCCCAACCATTACCTTCAGATAATGAATGGCTGCAAAGTACCACCAAACAGAGATTAATAACATAACTTCGAGAAGTTACAAACATGATGTTGGAATGAGGAATTACATGGAATGCCAGACATGGCTTTCAATTGAGATTTCAAAAGGCGCCTGGCTTCCTTTGGATCATAGCCATTCAAATTGATGGAAATTGTTTCCCCGTCATCTCTGCAAACAAAATCAGAATAAACAATAAATTAAATCCAAAAAATGACCCCAAGATTTTATTAATTAAATCCAAAAAAATTACCCCAAGATTTTACAAAATAAAATCAATATACAAAAGCTATCTCTTCAAGTAAAATAAAATCATCTCACAGTTACCTGGTTTCAGTGAGCATTTTGGCAGATATCTCATTTGCTTCTCGAGCCTTGGCCATATAAAAGTGTCCCTGCATGATTAAACATGTTTTAACCATCTAATGAACGGACGAATAAATGTGAGAGAGAATCACAGAAGCTCTAAAATTAGCAGAAAACAAAAAAGCAAGCATGGACAAAACTACCTCATTGACAAGCTTGACTGCAACATCCTGTCTACCTTTGACATATGCATCAGCAGCCTGACACATAAAAATACATTAAAGATCATAACTGGAACATACATGCAGTTCACAATATTACAAGCCTGAAATCAAAGGATGGAAATTCCTGCTTACAGCTCTATAGTATTGTTTCATAGTTGTCCAGTGCTCCCTTGCAGCTTCCCTTAGACTCTCGTAATTATCCTCAATCTCTACATTTCCTGTTCATCAAACATAATGCAAAAGTATAGCTTCAGGTACAAAACCTAAAAAGAAATGTGTACAAGCAGAAGGATAGTCCACTCCCTACCGTCTCCATGAACTTCCTTCTTTATAATTGGAGTCTTGTACACTGGTACAGGATCTTCTAAAGGTCCCGTGACTACTCCATATTTTTTTGTCCGTAGTTCTAGTCTTGGAAGGATTTCACGTGGTCCAAGTTCACATCTTTCAGGGACAGTAAAGAGGTTGCCTAATACTTCTTTTGCAAGTTCTGACCTATTTCTGTACAGATGAGAAAAGAAACACGATTGACTAGTTTGTGATGATTTTCTCTAGATAAACTATTAGTAACACATAAATGGTAGCTTCATACCTTTGTGCAGAATCACTGAGATGTAGTTTCTCTTCAAAATTATTGCTCAGATTTTGACATGTAACCGTAGAATTCTACCATGAGATGAGAAGACATCATATAAGAACATGAAGGCAAATGAATATGACAAAAGGTTATGATGTATCTAAATAAATTAGTTTTCTCTCATAGTTGCACGCCTATTTCAGTTTTTATTACAATAGTTCCAGTTGATTTTATGAAAACATTTGTAATCATCAAAACTCAAAAGCAATCACAAAAATAAAGTATACAGAAAGGGAGTCCAGATTCTTTTTTATCTACAAAAGCTTCTTTCATGTGTAAAACAGAAGGCACAAAATTTATTAGCTTGCCTAGTAATAAAACTTATATCTTACTGTTTGGCCAATCGTGCTTGCAGTGGCATCTCCCAAATCCAATGTGGGTGCGGACATGCTCATTAGTTTCTCCAGGCTCTGCATGAATATATCAAGTACAACAATTGTTTATTGCTTAAATAAAAACATAATATACTGATTGACGTACAGAAATTATTAACAATGAAGAGATCAAAGTCTAAACGTTGGTGTCAACTAAGTTAAACAAAACCAGATGGACATTTCAAATTTTACCATAGTAACTTTGCAGTTTCAAGAATAGGGACTTTTATGCCTTAAGTCTAAGTTAAACAAAACCGTCTCCTGAAAAACTAGATCCCTAAACACTAGAAATAAACAGACAGTGGTTAAAGAGTAAGGATTAACAATATTATTCCTTCATCTATCTTATGCACGAACTGGTAACTTAGGAACTAAAAATATAAAAACAGAGAGAATATAAGCATGTGCTCCAACTCGACTCCTACACCATAAAAAGATCTCATGGCCTTTGCCTGAAAAAAGGCAACTAGCAAGTTGAGTCATGTTCTTCGGTCACGATGGACCGTGTAAATTTAAGTAAAATAAATTTAGGTCTTGATCTCTTTATAAGGTAGTTATAGATAATGCACTGGCAAATTGATATCTGCGTGAAATAATTTACGAAATTTTTTAAAATATGCATCCACTTGCAACATTAATAATATGTCAACCACATTCTCATATATCCCAATGGATAACTTGTATATAAAGAACATCGTAAATTCCCCCATTTTTTGTACTTGGAGTTCGATTCTTAGGAAATGTGACTTATAGCAAACAAAAGAAGGCTATGAAAAACATGAAAGAAAAAGATAACCAACCTGATTGACATCATAGCCGCAACCACCTGCAATATATGCAAACAGTAAGTTTACATATATTTTTTAAACCAAAATGAGGTTTATATTAAAAAAAAAAAACATCGACAATTAATCATGCATCACGTGGTGACATATTGAAATCATAAAAAGACCTTTATAATAAGATGAATAGAATGATGCCTTAGCCATCAACATACCATTGAGAAGATCAATATTCAGTAAGNAAAATAAATTTAGGTCTTGATCTCTTTATAAGGTAGTTATAGATAATGCACTGGCAAATTGATATCTGCGTGAAATAATTTACGAAATTTTTTAAAATATGCATCCACTTGCAACATTAATAATATGTCAACCACATTCTCATATATCCCAATGGATAACTTGTATATAAAGAACATCGTAAATTCCCCCATTTTTTGTACTTGGAGTTCGATTCTTAGGAAATGTGACTTATAGCAAACAAAAGAAGGCTATGAAAAACATGAAAGAAAAAGATAACCAACCTGATTGACATCATAGCCGCAACCACCTGCAATATATGCAAACAGTAAGTTTACATATATTTTTTAAACCAAAATGAGGTTTATATTAAAAAAACATCGACAATTAATCATGCATCACATGGTGACATATTGAAATCATAAAAAGACCTTTATAATAAGATGAATAGAATGATGCCTTAGCCATCAACATACCATTGAGAAGATCAATATTCAGTAAGACAAAAAAGACAAGAATAAGAAACTGATATACAAAGTCAGAACAATATCCCACTCGTTCTATTCAGTTAAAGACTTAAATCTGCTTTTAACCTTAAGTAGGGTAGCCGGGAGGACTTAGTCTAGCGGAACCATTAAAAGCTAGAATAGGTAGCATACTTAATAATAATAACAGAACTAACCAGTGGCAGATCAAAAACTTCAGATGAAATACGGACCATAGTAAATTATATACGGAATTGGGAACCAATCATCTTGTTGCAACATAAACAAAGCTAAACCAAAATCAGATAGCAATTTGATAAAAGAAAAAACAAGTTATGATACTGACACCACAAAACAATTTATCAATGTATAAATAAGAATAACTTGAGGGGAGAATCGACCTGATGACAACAATTATCCAGCGACAAAAACCTCTTTTGATGAATACCCGTAAAATGACAATGTGAACAGACAATAGAAAACAAAAACAATTGATTCTGCAACAACACTAAATAGTGGTCGTTTGCTTTCATGTAAATGCAAACAATAATCTAGGTCACCATATATAATATCAGAATACCTATAATAAGCATGCTAAGATAATAGAACAGAAGATCATCGCAAGTAACAGTAAGAAAGTTACAACTTTCCACGAACGGTCGGTAACTATGATGGATAACATACAAAGATACGCTTACATAAAAACCCAAAGCATCCCAACATTAGAAAGAATCACATGTTGTTATTTTGGTCATAAGTACGATAATGAGAATGATTAACTTCTTACCAACAACCTCTCTGATGACTTCCATGTCTAATTTAAAGCCATCGCCAAGCATCTGAAGCAGGAATTGTTCGACATCCTTGTTCATACTTTCATTGTTTTCATTACCTAGTTGTGGTTTCTCATCCCATATCTGTGATGCAGGAACCTCATGTGACATCAACTTCATTGGTTTGGTAGCTTCAGGAGTTTTTTTAGTTGGAACCCTCGACCTTCCATAATCAGCACCAATCATCCCTGAAATTGTACCCATTGATGCGCCAGACTTTTTTGGCTTAGACCGAGAAGTAACCTTTGTAGGTTCATTTTGTAAGGTCCCTGACCTTGCATAAGCAGCACCATTTGCACCAGTAACTGTACCCATCGAACCAGCTGGTGATACAGGTGCAGCAGTCAAATCCCTAATCGATACTGGTCTATCGTCATTTGAAGAGCTTCCCAGCATATGATACAGTATTTCACAGGCCTTAAGCAAATCGTGGCCTGATTCCGTATAGGCAGACGCCATGTCATCAACAGATAGCTTTGAGCCAAAGGCGTCGAGCAGAAATTCCAAATTCTTATCGTCGTCGTTGGAAAGAGTTACATTGGTAGAAGCTCCATTCATTATCGTCCTTCCAAACACAAACAAGAAATAAACATAATTAGTAACGATT
>LBNU01021338.1:8369-27447 GCA_014162995.1 Artemisia annua | reverse complement strand
TTTTTTTTTTTTTTTTTTTTTTTTTTTTTTTTTTTTTTTTTTTTTAATAAAATAATAATAACTAAAAATAAATAAATAAAAAACCGTGTGGACAACGCCGTTTTGGGAAGAAAATAAAAGAAACGATGTTGTTTTTGGCTATAGGATGTCGTTTACTCGTTTGGTGGTTTTAGTCATGTCGTTTGATAACCGAATGGATCATTAGATGTTGTTACTTGAGCTTTTAGATGTTGCGGAGTAATTGGGTTATTAGATTTTGATAAATTGGTCATTGGATGTTATTAGGCTATTTTTTTTCTCTTATTGCTTTTTTCCCTTGTATTTTAATAATCTCTTCAGGTTTTTTTTCACCAACCTTCATGCACGATAACCTATAATCTTATATCTCCCTAGATCAGTGTATCATGCTAAATAATTGTCACTTAAAAATTTGGAATTGTTGTTACTTTTGGTCGAATTACAAGTTAGTATTTCATTGTTATGATGGCTTTTAAATCATTTGTGTAACAATCAGGAATTTTACGTTAACTTTTACCATTAAACTTGAACGTTTTATACAAATTACATAAAATTTTAAACTTTGCGGTTATCCCGCGCATAACAAGAACCACTTTTTAACATTTTACCTCACACTAAACTAATATTTAGTTTACTCATAATCAATTAAATGATCATTTTCATTCAAACTTATTGTTTTTTGATATAAGATCATTTGAGGATAAAACTTTTTTTACATAACAAGGGACTAATCTCCACCATCCAACTTCCCTCCATCTTTATTTGATCTAATGGATGAGATTAATCCCAACAATTTAAAAAACCCACTTTCATCCTTTTTTTCAAATATTAATATATTTCAAAGCGTTAATCGTTAAGCGAAAAAATATATACAGTTACGACGAGCATTTAATTATCTTTCCACTTTGATATATTTTCGACAAATTTTGTTTTTTTCGTTTTTTTCACGTTTTTTTTTTCGTAGCCGAAAAAAATCACATATGATATATCATATATGATATTACATATATCAATGTGATACATGTGATATTACACTAATATCACATGTGATATTACATATCACACGTGATATTACACTAATATCACACATATCACATGTGATATGATGTGATATTATATATCACATGTGATATGTAATATACATCACATGTGATATGTAATATCACATGTGATATATCATATGTGATATGTAATATCACATATGAGTAATATCACATATGATTTTTTCGGCCACGAAAAAAAACGAGAATTTTTTTTTTTGTCGAAAGTATATCAAAGTGCCCGTCTATAGAAAGATAATTAAATGCTCGTCGCGATGGTGTAATTATTCTCTTTTCTTTTAAACAGCCGTGCGGACGACGCCGTTTTTGGGAGGAAAATAAACGAAACAACATTGTTTTTGGCTATAGGATGTCGTTTTGTTGTTTTAGTCATGTCGTTTGATAACTGGGTCATTAGATGTTGTTACTTGGGCTATTAGATGTTGCTAAGTAATTGGGTCATTAAATTTTGTTTAATTAGTCATCGGATGTTATTAGCCTCCNCCCCCCCCCCCTTTTTCCTTATCGCTTTTTTCTCTTTTATTATGATGGTCTTTCCATTTTATTTACCGACCTTCATGCACGATAATCTATAATCTTATATCTCCTTGGATCAGTGTATCGTTGAGTCCAAGGTAATACACTCACCCGCATATAATTTTTTTCTTCTCACATGTTGAAAAATAAGGACTTCAAATTAAATTAATCATGTGTAATTCTATATACGGACCTGAAGTGATGTACAATGAAAGTCTACAAGCACACAATAATCCACAACTGTTATGTAGTTAACAACCACAAGTTGAGGAATCTAGTTGAAACCATTCGACTTATTAATCTCTTTCACCATTAAATCTAGAGCTTCATTTGAGGAAAATAAATAAATAAATAAATAAAACGTAGCATATTGAAGCATGGTATATTGTGTTTATGGTAACGAGAAATTTCACTTTTCCCAAAACTTTCTTTGATTGTTGTTAGTTGTGTGACTTTAAGACCTTATCAATACAACGAACAATCAAAGTATAATTTCGAGTATACATATACTTTTTCAACTTGGCATGTTAGCTCTCAACTCTGTTGGATGTGCGATTTTCAAAGTTCAAAGATTGGTCAATCGAGGCAGACGGCAAAATGTTTTTCTTTTTTTATATTTGTCCAACCATTTATCATGTACGTATCTTAAAACACCTAAAAGGAAACAAAAATAAATATTGGATAGGAGTGGATAAAATTATCGGGCTATAAAATACTATTAATGCATTTTGACAACATGTTCTAAGTTTCCCGTAGTTTTCCGTGTATGATATCAACGTTGGAGAATCTTCTAGTAACTTGCAATGTTCGAAGTTTCTCGTAGTTTTTCGTGTATGATATAACGTAGTATTTCAATCGACCTGGATGTTACTAGAAGATTCTCCAACATGGATATCATACACGAAACACTACGAGAAACTTCGAACATTGTTGTTTAAATACCTACATAAATATTTTACATTAATAGTTTTTTATAGTCCAAGAATTTTATCCATACCTCCTATCTAATCTTTAATTTTTTTCCTTTCAGGTGTTTTAAGATACGTATAAGATACGTATGCGATTTCCAAAGTTTAAAGACTGGTCAATCGAGGCAGACACCACATCCAATAGAGTTGAGAGCCAACATGCCAAGTTGAAGAAGTACATGTATACTTGAAATTATACTTTGTATAAATTTGTTGGTTGCTTTGATAAGATCGTAAAGTCAAAACCACGACAATCAAAGAAAGTTTTAAGTGAAATTTCTCGTTACCATAAACACAATATACCATGCTTTAATTTACTACGGGGTTTCATCTCAAATGAAGCTCTCAATTTAATTGTGAAAGAGATTAATCGGTCGATTGGTTTTCAACTAGATTCCTCAACTTGTGGTTGTCAACTACAAAGCAATTGTGGAATACCGTGTGCTTGTAGACTTTTATTGTAACATGACTTTAGGTCCGTATATACAATTACTCCTAATTGAGTTAATATTTTGAAGTCCTTATTTTGAGAAAAAATACATATGCAGGTGAGTGTATTCTCTTGGATTCAATGGATATATTTTGGAGAACGCTAGATCTTTCACCAGCAACATCTTTGCAAAGTGACAATATTGGTTTGAAAGGAAGTGTCTAAAAAAGTTAGTTGACGTATTCAATCCAAGTAAAATAGCGTTAAATCGCCCACAATAAAAATAAATAAATAAATAAACGCGAACAATCGAGTTTGGAGAAACAACAAAGAAAGCATGTTCCTCCTAAGAGTAAAGATCCGCAAATATGTAGTCAGTCAACGAGGTTTTTGGGATTGATTTGAACGTCGAACTGGCAAGACATAGTTCTTACTCAAACTATCAAACAAATTACGATCGCAATCCGATTCCACATTTAAATGAAGAGCCGGCAAGACATAGTTCATTTTTAGATTTAAAAGAAGAGCCGACGGATTTTTTGATTATATTCAAAAAAATTTCCATCCATATATTTTAGTCTTTTAGAGTTACCTAGTTGTAATACATATGTTCCAACCCTTTCATGCGATGATAGCTTATAGTATATATCATATGTTCGCACAAAACCACATTACAAATACAAAAAAAATTTGCAGCGAGCTAAAACATCACAACAAGATTGTATCTTTCCTCAGTTGATCAAAAGGAAAGTTTCAATCTTGTGTATCTTTTCTTATGTAAAGAGGGATTGTAATTCTACATTTACGTCATAATGTATCACAAATTGTTATGTAATTACGTTCCTACAGATTATCACAAATCACCTACCTGAAGATATTAACAAGAAAAAAAAAATCCCGTATAAAAAGTATCAATCTTTATCTTCATTCTCGCCGAGCTGGCATTGAAGATGATCTAGTGACAATTTCTGGCAGAAAACTTGGTGAAGCTGAAGAAGACACAGATGCACAAGGTCTAAGGAGAGGTGTACCAGCCCGACTTGAGTTTTCATTAGCACTAAATGGGGAATTGTCACCCGTCATTATGACGGTATGTGGTTGTAACTCTATTTCTAGACCCTCGCCAGGTCTCATCCCGCCTCGTGGACTATCAAGCTCACGGTGGTCGTATTCCTCAACAGATATCACAGTGCTTGTGTCTGTGTGAACCGTTGAATCGTCTCCATATATGCCTAACCTTCTTCTCCTCCTTCTAGCTTCTTTTCCCCACCCATGGATCGTGTCTCGTATTCTCTGTGGAATTAATGCAGCCTTGTAATTTGTACCCATCTGCAAAACAATACAGATGTCAGAGGAATGTATATATTTATATTTGTATTCATATTCATTTGTCAAGTTTTCTGTCTTTTTGGTTGAAACCATACCTGTGTAACAAGTGCATATAGCGGTAGGGTGCTATAACTGCATAAAAACTGGCCAATAAACCTAAATATGGAAAGCAGACACAAGAATAGTTAGGGATGTCACACATTCAACCCGTTTATACGAAACTGGCAATTTGGTTTGTGTTCAGTCTCAAACTGGTCAAAGTTTTTCTATAGCTAAATTGGAAAGGGTCAACCAGGCAAAGTTTAATTTTAATCCTGCAACCTTCTTAATCGTTTTATTCAAAAGATTCATTTTATCACCCACTTATCCACTTATTATAATAATGTTGTTTTTATACCCCGTTTCAACACCAAGTGACAAAACATGTTTTGGTCCGTTACCCAACTCGCCCATCTTGCCACATCTAAGTACACGAACAGAGATAGATCAAACTTAATGGAAACATATGCATACCCCAGAATCAGCCGTATATACACGAGCGTGTGATTCTTGATAAAACAAGAATTATACCCGAATTGCCACTGAAATAAAACAACATAAAGTTGATATACACCAAGTTTCAAAATTAAATTTTGATATAAAATGAGTCAAGAAAATTACCCAGAACCAAAAGAACGAAGCTAGCTCAAATGCATTCTGCATAAAAAGATCGTCACAAGTTAGAAAAAGTAATGTTTAACCTAAAAAAAGAGCATCACCTATAATTGATCATAAAAACGATGCTGACCTGGAAAAGAATGAAATGGATCAAGGACAGCAATAGCTCTGGCTTCTTAAACCAAAAAAGTTCATCTCGGGGCTTTAACCTTGGTTCAGCAACATACCCAGTAATTCCAGCACTCTCAAGTGCCAAAGTAGCAATAACATGTTGTAATTTTGTCCCCACCAGTAGAACAAGCTGAACATAAAACGACATCATCAGTATATTTCCATCACATACACTTTATAAGATACAATAAATGTGGGTGCTTACAGTAATTGGAATAATGGCAATCCAGAAGTAAAGGTTCGATCCTGCAAGAAACGTACAGCGATTAATCAACATTGAGTTTTAGCATCACATGTTTAATACATAGTTGCATGCTCCATAATTTTCATTTCGAACAGTAAAATAAGTTCACAGCTGGTACCTTTCACATTAAACAGCATAAAAGCCACGACAAATCCCCAAAGTGGGCCACTGAATGAAACCAAACAAATAAAATTTTCAGCAACTCCAACAAATCAGAAATAAAGCAAATTACTGCAAATGAAACAAAAGAAAAATTCAATTACCTTACTCAACCTATTTCTTTGATAATTCTTCCTCCCATAGACGAATTTCATAAAAACTTGGTTGAAAAATCATATTTTGATGTGAGGTTTGTGGTTCTGCCAGGAATAGAGAAACGCAAAGAAAACTTGTGGAACAATAAATTTAAAGGTACAAATAAAATGAAATTTTGAATTTCAATCACCTATAATACAATGATCACAATAAGTTGAACGTTAATTTGTCNTATACCCGAATTGCCACTGAAATAAAACAACATAAAGTTGATATACACCAAGTTTCAAAATTAAATTTTGATATAAAATGAGTCAAGAAAATTACCCAGAACCAAAAGAACGAAGCTAGCTCAAATGCATTCTGCATAAAAAGATCGTCACAAGTTAGAAAAAGTAATGTTTAACCTAAAAAAAGAGCATCACCTATAATTGATCATAAAAACGATGCTGACCTGGAAAAGAATGAAATGGATCAAGGACAGCAATAGCTCTGGCTTCTTAAACCAAAAAAGTTCATCTCGGGGCTTTAACCTTGGTTCAGCAACATACCCAGTAATTCCAGCACTCTCAAGTGCCAAAGTAGCAATAACATGTTGTAATTTTGTCCCCACCAGTAGAACAAGCTGAACATAAAGCGACATCATCAGTATATTTCCATCACATACACTTTATAAGATACAATAAATGTGGGTGCTTACAGTAATTGGAATAATGGCAATCCAGAAGTAAAGGTTCGATCCTGCAAGAAACGTACAGCGATTAATCAACATTGAGTTTTAGCATCACATGTTTAATACATAGTTGCATGCTCCATAATTTTCATTTCGAACAGTAAAATAAGTTCACAGCTGGTACCTTTCACATTAAACAGCATAAAAGCCACGACAAATCCCCAAAGTGGGCCACTGAATGAAACCAAACAAATAAAATTTTCAGCAACTCCAACAAATCAGAAATAAAGCAAATTACTGCAAATGAGCAAAACAAAATTCATTACCTTACTCCAACTATTCTTTGAAATTCTTCCTCCATAGAACGAATCATATAACTGTGAAAATCATATTTTGATGTGAGGTTGTGGTTCTGCCAGGAATAAGAGAAACAAAGAACTGTGAACAATAATTTAAAGGTACAAATTAAAACAAATTTGATTCAATCACCTACAATACATATCACAATAAGTTGATATTTATCGATATACACCACAATATGTTGATTTGAATGATTATATAATATGTAAATGCATAGGGAAACTGGGAAAGTAGCATCTCAAAGGGATATATTATGATGTAGAATCATTTTAAGGTATCCCTAAAATGCTAATTATGCACAGACGTATTTATCACCGTGTATGCATGTACCTAATTGAGCATACGGATAGTAAAATATTTCGGTTTTTAACAAATCACATATGCATACCATGATGAAGGCTTTACGCAGTGTAAGGTAATCAGCACGAACAACTGAACGCCCAAATTGCCTAAAGAAGCATATCTGTAAAGCAATTTAAACAAAAATATAAGACCAAAACTAGAATATGTGAACCATAGGTACACTGCAACACAACTTCATGCCAATTCTCATTGGTATATAGTAGTAAAATCATCATTACTCCTTTTGTTCCAAAAAAAACTTGTAACATTTGTCTTGGCACAGTTTAATAAGATTCTAAGACTGACAGATGAATACCTGAAAAGCTCAGTAAAAAAAAATGTACACCAAAATCAAATGTCACCGATTCTTTCTAATGATTGTTAATAAGCAAATACATTGCTAGTAAAAAAGTTTCGAAACTTTATCTAGAGATAGTTTGCTTTGGGCCGTTGGCAATTTGGCTGAAATGTTATAAGAGTTTAAAAACATACTTAAGTTCTGTTTTTGTTATATGCTTCAATAAACAACAAGCTATTTTCTAATGTCAAATCATATATGATACATATGCATGATATGAACCGTTGTACTTACCATCCAAGTAAAACAACCATTTCTAAGCATAGGATTGGATGTGTGGAATTTAGCCATTGTTGATTGTCTCTGCATTATCTTGTTTCTTGATATCTCTGCATAAGAATGATATTTAGTTAGATATATTATACATTTACGAATGATAATCAATTAGATATAGATAGGTACCAGTAAGCACATCATGCCGATCCACTTGAGCCTCGTCCTCCCATCTCCTCCAACTGTGGATCTGGCGATATCACAGCAAACACTAATTTAACAAGATATCAACATGATATATTTTCATATTTTATCTAGTTTATATATAATAATCAGTTAAAAATAAGTATGTAACCTTCACTACAGCAAGAAGCATAGTTAAGCAACTGTAAGATACATGAGTAATTGCCATGACAAAAATGAAACGGTGCAGTTGCTCAAGGCCTTCATATGATACAAAAGGCTCGTAATCCTGTACATTAATATAAGTATACATTATAAAAAGGGATCTATGAAAATGACACATGAAGTAGAGATTGTCATCAACATGACTCACCTTTTCACATGTGTTCTGATTCATTACATTCAATACCCTCCTAACCGAATGAGGTCGTATAAAACTCGTAAACAGTTTCCGCTCGGTACCCTCTATTTCTTCATCAACGTCAGCCCTGGTGCACGGAGCAAATGCGCTATCATAGTACTTTGAGGGGATACAAATATTTGATATAATGCTAGAGGTGGCTGTAAGAAGGAGCGATATGAAGCCAAGAAGCATCAACTCTGCACACAAACGAAAACATGATGATGAGGATGGTGAACATCATTTGATGAGTTTACATCTTAAATAGGTTCCTTATACCAAAATACCTTCTTTCATTTTCTCCACAGCAGCAAGCAACGGTTTGCGATTTGTTTTCCTCAACCACTGCATATTAGAACAAATCAAGGTATAAATCACAAAATTCAGATATATAGTAAGATTCAAACCTAAATTTACATACAAGTTCCAAGCGAAGGGCTTTCTCAAGCTTCTATGTAAAATAGCCATCAAGGGGATTACACAAGAATTCAGTCATGTCATAGTCATATATGTCTTGAATAAATATTAGTTTATTGCACACACTTAGAATCATCATATATCATCATCTAATGATATTGCTATTTGAGAGACAAAAGAACCGATTATATCGTTAACCTAAATGTAAATACAAATTCCAAGCAAATGACCATTTCAAGATTCTATGCAATACTATGAATAAATATATATTGCACACACTTAGATTACTCATAAAACATCATCTCAATATTTCATTAACAAAATAATGGATTTAACTTGCTCATGGTGCTAAAAAGGCCTAAAGAGTTGAAATTTTAGATATGAAATTCCATCAACAATAACTTAGAAACTATACACGCACGCTATATCACAAATTACTTTGGATTTGATCACATGACTTGTATAACTTTATAAAAAAAAAAAAAAAAAAAAAAAGAAAAAAGAAGGGGGGTTGGTTTTTTTTTTTTTTTTTTTTTTTTTTTTTTTTTTTTTTTTTTTTTTTTTTTTCTGATTATCTGCTTATTTTAAGCAGAAGAAAATTCATGCCATCCAAACTGCTCCTGCTTATTTTTGGGCAAAATAAGCAGTTTAAGCAGGTAGAGAACTGCTTATTTCAATTTGCTTATTTGAGTTAAAATTGTAACAAATTAAATTTGATTGAAGTTTTCTAACAAATTCTAATATTCTCTGAGTATATCCAAACTAAAATCAGAAGCATAAACAGAACATATAAACAATCTAAAATACCCACAAAAAAAAAAATATTAGTAACATGATAAAGAACACTTACATTACTCAACCGATGAATTGATCTCTCAACAAGCAAAGAAACAACAACAAAAATAGTCAAAACTGTAGCCACAGACCATGTTGGAGTCAAAGCCAAAGATCTTGATTCCTCTTTATCAACCTCCTCAGATGTCATTTTTTCACCCAAAATTTTTTCACTTCACACACTTCTTATTCACTTAAAACCCATCTCACACACCAAAATCCACACCTTTTTATATAAAAAAATTACCAAGATTTACACTTTCAAAACCAGCTTTTTTTTATAAAAAAATCACTTCAACTTCTTAATCACTTATATAAAAAACGTGCCAAGATTTACACTTTCAAAACCAGTTTGTTTTTTAAATTTCACTTCACACACTTCTTAATCACTCCAAAAATCACACCTTTTTTACAAAATAATTTTTTTTAAGCCTAAATGGGTTATATAAATTATCAAGATTTACCCCTTCAAAACCAACTTTTATAAAATTCCACTTAACACACTTCTATATCACACAAAACCCAACTCAGACACCAAAAATCACACCTTTTTATAGCCAAAAAATAACCCAAATGCGTTACTAATTACATCACCAAATCAATCCTCCAACATTGAAAATCATTAAAGTTTCTATTTATAACAAGATTTCAAAGATTTGTTAAATAAAAATATATAAAAATAAATAAAAAAAAGGAATCTTTACTGGTTTCCAAGATACCCAACTAATAATACTGTAGCTTTTTAACTGTGGAGACTTAAAAATAAATTATATAAAAAAGTGGACAGCTTTGTAATAAGTAAAGTACAGTAAAGGGTGTATTTAATATTGGGATTTGATTTGGGGGTTTTCGTGGCAGGTTCGGAAAAGTGTCAGTAAATGTGGTTTAGTTTAGTTTAGTTACTGAGATTAAAGAGTGTCACTGGTTTTTAATGAGCTGTGTGTGTTATAAATACAGAGTGTGTGAGAGTGAGAGAGGGGTTGGTTTAAAAGTATTGTGCGCGTAATTAGCGGAAACGACGTCGGTTGTTCATACATGAGATGCCTTTTTTTCTATTCTTTTTCTTAACGACAATTTTCATGTCAATATTCAAAGGTGTATATCAAACGAAACTTTGAACATGTAACTTTTTACAGTTGGAAGAATTTTAAGAGACCTATAACGCTGTGTTCTCGAGTGGTATTTATAAAAGAAAAGAAAAGAAGTGATAAGAGAAAAAAAAAAAAAAAAAATCTCTCTTCCTCCCAGAAGTGGGAAGAAACAATTATACTAAAAAAAAAGCTTGCATCTTCCTTCCTTTTCTTTCTAGTTCTTTTCTTTTCTTTCCCATAAAAGATCTTGGAACACAACTTTTTTCAGTTTCTTTTCTTTTCTTTTCTTTTCTCTTGTCAGTGGCGGACCTATGTTAAAACCTAAGGTGGTTCCTTTACTTAATCGAGACGACAAACTAATTGGGTCAACTAGTCAACCGACTAATGGGTCGGGTCGGTTTATGTCTTGTCGGATATAATACAACACACACAAAAAGTCTGTGCACAGAGTCGTGTCGCGTACAAGCTTATTGTTTAAAATTTGAAACTCCTACAACAGTTAGATAATTGTATTATGTATTTTTTTTAAAGTATTATGTAAAAGATAAGTTTGTAAAAAATGTAAATTAAATCCTCTACGTTGGTAGTATTATTTTAGAATTATTGACCATATCTATACTACATATAAAGGAAAAAGAGTCAAAGTGGAAAAGTGAAAAGTCAATATTGTTGAAATGTTGAAATCTTATTAAAGGAAATTATGAATGTAATTAATATTATTATTAAAACACCCCATTACTTAAAAGTACAATGATTTATTCACATTGTACAACCAAATTAAATACAACCAATTAAAACACAAACCGGGTTGACCCGGGACGCTTCAAACCCGACGGGTTGAGCCGGTTTAATTTGACCCATTTTCGACCCAACCTAGAAAGTTGACCCGATTTAAATCGACCTATTTTTCAACCGGAACGGTTCAACCGGTTGAACCACCCGGGTCGAACCGGGTTTCAAAACATTATCCATTACTTAAAAGTACAATAATTTATTCACATTGTACAGCCAATTAAAAACATATCTATCAAATTAAATACAATCAATTAAAACAAAAACCGGGTTGACCCGGGACACTTCAAACCCGGACGGGTTGAACCAGTTTAATTTGAACCGTTTTCGACCCAACCTAGCAAGTTGACCCGGTTTAAATCGATCCATTTTTTGCTTGGAACGGTTCAACCGGTTGAACCACCCGGGTTGAACCAGGTTTCAAAACATTATGTTAAATTTCCAAATCTTCAAACTTTTATTGTTTTTCGTTTATAACCTATAAACTTTTTTTATCAATAAACTATGTGTCGCTATAAAATCCCGTTGCTATGCACGGGTACTCGTCTAGTAATATTATAATGGAAATTATCAAGTTTTGAAAATTAATAATGTTTTTGAAAATTCATATCTACAGTAACATAATATCATTAATTAGTTACATAAATATAGAATTGTTATTTTCAAAAAGGAAAATACTAAACCCAAGTTAGAATTGCTGTTTCCAGAATGAAAATAAAAACAATATTATAAATTACCATGTCCAGAATTCTAAAATTGCTATTTCCAGAAAAAGAGTTTGACCATACGTATCATTTTTTCTCATCTTCTTCATCATACATTCATACTCATATCCTCCATTTAAGTCTAATTTCCGGCCAGATTTTTATTTTTTATTTTTCTGTTATTTTAGTTTCTTCTTTGTAGTTTCAAATCCAAGGTGGTTCCCAAGTAATTTCTAAGGTAGGTCCCGTAAAAAAATCATGTATCGCTTCTGAAAGAATTTTCCGTCCAAGGTGGTTCCCGGGCACCACCTAAAACATGCATAGGTCCGCCCCTGCCTCTTGTACATGAATCTCAAGAACAGAGTGTAAGTGTCGTCGGCGTTATATTTAATCTCAAAATTAATAATTTTTAAAAAATTTTATTAACAAATTTTAATATATATGACATCATATTATAACTTGTTTTTATTTGTTGCAATTTTTGTATTCATCACATTTTATTAAAATAACTACTTTTATACAAAAATATCTCACAAAATACCTCGTACACACTCATAAACCAAATCTTTTATATAATAAAAGAATTACATTATTTCGGAGTTTTTTTAACAAAACAATCTTAGTGGAAAAAAATTGGACCAATAGAAATGCTTGATTTTGACACATAGGCGAAATCGAGTAATATGATTGGCCAATAAAAAGTCAAAATTGAATTGATTTTAGTCAAACTTTAATAAATTTGATGGAGAATTTGATTAAGAAAAAAACACATAAAAATATAGGTGTCAAATTTATGAAAATAAAAACTCAAAAAAAGAGGAGTAATTAATAAAATTTTAGTGGTTGAATTTTAAATATATTATATGGATTTAAGTGTAAAATTATAAATCTCCATGTTTTTTGATAATTTTAGGGGCAAATTGCACAAAAATATATCCAACTTATGCTCAATTTCGATTTAATGTACTATACTTTTTTTTCTTCAATTTAGTGTACTCAACTTATTTTTTATTACAATTTAAGACATATAACGGATTTCCTAGTTATCTTATAATGAAAAAATTACATGTCTCACCCCTATGGTTTTTCCCAAATAACAATCGTAGTCTCTATTTCATTTTAGTTACGCAAGACATACGTTGTTGTCATTTTTTATACGTTTTCATACGTTTTGTTCATTTTATACGTTTTCATAAATTTTTTTACGTTTTCGATCATTTTTTACGTTTTCGTCCGTTTTTTTTACGTCTTCGTCCGTTTTCTTAAGTTTTCGCACGTTTTCTTCAGTTTTCGTCCGCTTTTTTAAGTCTTCGCCCATTTTTTTACGTTTTCGTCTTTTTTTTCTACATTTTTGTCATTTTTTTATGTTTTCGTCTGTTTTTTTACGTTTTCGTCCATGTTTTAACCTTTTCATTAGTTTTTTTACGTTTCCGTCTGGATTTTTACATTTTCATCTATTTTTATACTTTTTCGTCCTTTTTTTGCGTTTTCGTCTGTTTTCTTACATTTTTGCCCGTTTTTGTTCATTTTTTTTACATTTTTGTCCTTTTTTTGCGTTTTCGTCCACGTTAAAATAATTTTGTCCGATTTTTTACGTTTTCGTCTATTTTTTTTACGTTTTCGTCCGTTTTTTTACATTTTCGTCCGTTTTTTACGTTTTCATCTGGTTTTTGCGTTTTCATCCGTTTTCTTACATTTACGCCCGTTTTCTTACGTTTTTGCCAGCTTTTTTACATTTTTGTTCGTTTCTTTACATTCTTGTCCGATTTTTTTGCATTTTTTTACGTTTTCCCATGTTATTCATTTTTTTTCATTTTTGTCCTTTTTTTGCGTTTTCGTCCACGTTAAAATAATTTTGTCCGATTTTTTACGTTTTCGTCTATTTTTTTTACGTTTTCGTCCGTTTTTTTACATTTTCGTCCGTTTTTTACGTTTTCATCTGGTTTTTGCGTTTTCATCCGTTTTCTTACATTTACGCCCGTTTTCTTACGTTTTTGCCAGCTTTTTTACATTTTTGTTCGTTTCTTTACATTCTTGTCCGATTTTTTTGCATTTTTTTACGTTTTCCCATGTTTTTTTACGTTTTTCATTTTTTTCCCGTTAGCGTTCGTATAAAAACTGATGAAAATGTATAAAATGGACTAAACGTAAAAAAGACGAAAACATCAAAAAATTGACGAAACGTAAAAAGCAAACGCAAACATAAAAAAGGCAGACGGAAAACGCAAAAAAACAGACGAAAACGTAAAGAAATGGATGAAAATGTAAAAAACGTACGAATGCGTAAAAAAAGACGATACGTAACTTAATGAACGTAAACATAAAAAAACAAACGGAAGTTTCCGCAAAAAAACGAAAACATAAAAAAACAGACGAAACGTAAAAAAGTAGACGAAAACGTAAAAAGCGGGAAAAATGTAAGAAAATAGGCGAAAACGTAAAAAAAACAAACGAAAACGTAAAAAACGGACGAAAATGATTAAAAAAAACGTAAAAAAAAGACAAAAACGTAAAAAAATAGACGAAGATGTAAAAAAGACGAAAACAGAAAAAACAGACGAAAACTTAAAAAAACGGATGAAAACTGAAGAAAACGGACGAAAACTTAAGAAAATGGACAAAACTGTATAAAACCGGTCGAAAACTTAAAAAATCAGCCGAAAACGTAAAAAAACTGATAAAAACGTATAAAAATGAAATAGGGACTACGAGTGATTTGGGATAAACCATAGGGACGAAACATGTAATTTTTTTATTATAAGATAACTGGGAAATCCGTTATATGTCTTACATTGCAATGAAAAAAAAGTTGAGTACACTAAATTGAAGAAAAAAAAGTAGATGACCTTAAATTGAAATTGAGTATAAGTTGGATACTTTTGTGCAATTTGCCCTAATTTTAGATAATAAACAAATAACCCCTTACACTTTATACCCCTACACTTTATAATATGAACTTTGTTTACAATTACATGAGTATTAGTATTTGTTTGATACTTCCATCCATTAAACTTATAAAATTTTATAAATGTACGAATTAGTTTTAATATACGTTAAATAGTTTTAAAATAAATATTAGTTTTAAACTTTCATCTATTAAAATATCTTTTTACTATGTACGTTAAATATAAATAAGAACTCATGTTATCCTATTTAAAAGTTTAATCTATACGTACACGGGTTTGAATATTAAATACAGTTAAATTATTATTAACGGTGATATAAATATCAAATGTTAAGTACGAGTTACTATGATATGAAAATAAATATATGCGATTGTACTTATAACGACTCATGTATTATTATTTAAAGTTTATATACGGTGTAACACCCCCAAAAATAGAGAATCGCGGAAGCATACAAGCATTTGGGGTGCTACGAAAATTGGATATCACAACAAAAGATACATAGAGAACGGATTGAAAATCCGTTTAAATATATTACATAGTTATAAGTCAAATGTAATACATAATTTAAAGTTTAGATAAAATAAGGCCCAGTTACATGATTGTCCCAAAGTTTTCAGAGTAGCGCTTGTGTAAAAACACTTAAGATTTTTATGACCTCGCCATGCACTGCCTTCAATATAAACATACTTTAAGCACCTGAAAAACATGCTAAAAGTCAGCTAACGCTGGTGAGTCTATAGGTTTAAAGTAAATAGCACGTATGGACCATAGCAATAATCAGCAAGCACACACTAAACCCGCATGCAACACTAAACTCAACAACCGAACTAGACAAAAGTATGCCAAAGGCATAAATACAATAAAGGTGCTCACGAGTGATAATCCCCAGTCACTCGGCAAAAAGGTCGTCATGGTATACGTTCGCCTTAACCATGGCATGGCCAACCGAACGGAGGAGTCACCCTCAATAGATCTATTTATATCATACGTGTTTCCCAGAAGGAATTGACGGTTGTCGATAATGGGCAAAGTGGGATTCAAGCAAACATAGGTTTCTGCATACTGGTGTGTAAAAATAAGTTCAGTTTTGGTCCATGAAAACAGTTTTGCATGTTTCTCACCCCAAGGTTTATGATGAGACGAAAAGTGTTACGCTTTTAGGGGGTCATTTAAGCCCTAATTCGTGTAAATGTGATCAAATATTGCCCTAAATCGTTCCTTTTGTCATTTTAGGTACTTTTGAGAAGAATTCTGGAAAACATGCATATTTGGACGTTTTTGGAGCATAAAAGTGAAGAAAACGACAAAGTCTCAAAAGAAGCTGGAATTTCTACCTGACGGCGTCAGGGTCACAAGGTGACGCCGTCAGCCAACGTTGACAAAGGAGTGAAACTATTTTACATATGACGGGCCAGAAAGATTTTGGACATTTACACCTGACGGCGTCAGGTGTTAATTGGAGTAGGCCGTCAGGTGTTAAGTTAACAAGAGACTTCCCAGAAGACTTTTGAAGGTGACGGCGTCAAGATTCAACCTGACGGCGTCAGATGATATAGAGTGACGACGTCAGAAAGAAGGCTTGCACGAGAAGAAACCAAAGTGGCACCATCACAAGTTAAACAAGACAATCACAACTTGCGCGCGGAGAAGCTGTTACTATTTCGGCCATAAAATCTTCATACGAACTCGGATTTGGGTGATTCAAAAGCCCACGCGAAGAGGACGAAAAAATCTTCGATTTGGTGAAAATGACGAGCTGACGCCGTCACCTTTGCCGATAGAAAATCAGCCTATAAATATAACATTATAACTTCACTTTTTGTAAGCCCCAAACCCTAAGTCCGATTCTAGGGTTAGGGTAGGCGTTTTTCCAGCAACTTAGAGGGTCTTAATCACTCCATAAACATCTTGTAATGGTGTGTTGATTCTATTTTAATTATGTCTTCCATTATTATTGTTAATTGCTCTTCATTAATTATGTGTTGCTAATTCACCTTGTGTCTACTTATGATTGTGTGAAACTTATATATAATTAATTAGTCTTATTGATTTCTTGTTGATGTTTGTGTCTATCTCCATCAATGAGGGCTTGTTGATGTGCGTGTCTAACTCCATCAATTAAGGCGTGAAAACTTCAATAGATCTAGTTGGTTTAGTTTATAATTCTTGTTTCCTATTGATTCTTGTTTTGATTGAATGTTCCATCGATGTTAGGCTTAAGAAAACTGGCCAACCTCCTTTATGGTAACGTGCTTGAACGTCTTAAGAAACATGTAGTCGAGGCATACTAGGCTATTAAGGTAGTATTTAACGCATGAGTCACTGTTTACAATCCCTATGATTATGTTGTGCATAGTTGTAGGAGGAGATAAGAGCTCATAGAATTGGAGAGATATGTATGCCACTCCATGAGTTATTAGGAATACACCCGTCAATTAAAACAAGGTTTACAGTCAATAGATAGAATTGGATAGCTAGCAAGGAGTAATACATCATAGGTAGACATGCTTCACTTCCCTTGTAGAACCGTAGTTTACTTTCCTATACATATTAATTAGTAGCTTTTGGGTTAGTTGATTAGCAACTAATTCCGCCCCTTCTTCCAAAACCCGAGAATTTTACTTGCTTTCCATAAAACATAAAAATACAAAAAGAATCATCCCTCATCTCTAGACCTAGTAGATAAATTTCAATCCTAACGAACACTATTCTTTGAGTTGAACGATCAATCCCCCGTACTTACCACTTCACTATACTACATCGGTTAGGTACACTGCCTGGTGGGGTTGTAAGCCTCTTGAGATCCCTCGAGAGGTAAAACCTGTTGTAAGGTTGCAAAACCACGCATCAGTTTATAAAACAGTACTTATAAGAAAATGGGGCTATAAACTCACCTTAAAAGATAGCAATCTGCTAGTCAACAAGTAAACAGCGCAACCGCTCCGACACGTGACCTAGTTAAGTATGGTAAGTCTTAGTTCAACGTTCGTGCTTTAAGTGTTTGACTCATTTGAAAAGATTTTTATGTGTTACCATGTGCTTGTGTATTTATTGCTTGTTGCGTGGTACGTACTTTTCAAATGTAGTTTATTAGAAAAGCTCTTGGTGTTGGCTCGTGGTGATAGTGAATGGTGTGAGAGTGCATAACGGAACATCCGTGTATTAGATTCTTCGTTGTAATACGTAAGTGATATATATACTTATAGCACATATATATATTAAGTGTAATAATAGTAATTATGTATTTAATTAATTAAGTTTATAATTAATTAAATATACTTGAGAAATCTTATAATAATAAGATAATGAGGTAATATTATATTATAAATATCTTTTGTTATTTATAATATAATTAAGTGTTAAAATATATAAGATAAATATATTTATATTTGAAACTAAATATATAGGTAAGTATTTTTGTAAAATACTCTAAGTGTTGTAATTTTTAGAAATTTGGGCATGACCTATTCGTTTGTTAAACGTTTCCATTTCCCTCAAATATTAAAATTTCTCAAATAAATCGCTAGTCACTTTATTCGTAAAATTTAGTACGTAATAACTATATTATTCGTTATTAATATAGTTATCGTTTTAATTCGTTCTACGTTACAAAAATAATCACCGTAAGTTCAAATATATGTAAAAACTCATTTTCATCACCCGAAATACTTATTGGGCCTAAATTTCACTATTGGGCCCGTTAACCCAATATTAGCCCAAAATCATATAATTCGGTTTAAGTTACGTTTTATATATCGTTATATATCGAAATTAATTTATACACGTCCGATAATAATTTTTGGTCAAAAAGTCAAAGTTGGAAAACTTTCCATTGGGCTCGGCCCACTGCTCACCGAACACCCATTTGGGCTCATTGGGCCAATTGGCCCAACAACCAATTTTATTGTTTATATTTATATAACTTTACATAATTAAACATAATTAACACTTTTAATTATGTTTAATCCTCAAAGTATAAAGTTTGGTCAAAATTATTTTTATTCAACTAAAAATAATATGTCTCGACCCAAAATAATTATTTTCTCCAAAAATTGTATTTTTAACTAATTATTTATAATTAGTTACGGTTAATTCGATATATAATTAATTATAATCTTTCAAGTAAAAATCTCACAATTTCACCACTTGAGCC
>LBNU01021334.1:42246-58438 GCA_014162995.1 Artemisia annua | reverse complement strand
GTTACAAGCCCTAGAAATATGTTTAGCTTATTTTGAATTCGTTGAGTTTCTATAGCTTATTTTGAGAATTGGTTTTGCTTATTAATGAGTCTAAATAAGTTTTCATTTAGTTTCCATAAAAAGTTTCACGTAAAAATATTTCCAGTTCTTAAAATCATAAAATAGCGAGTATGTATTAGGTTTTTGCGAGTTTGGAGTTATAGTTTTAGGGTTTTGCGAGTAAGGTTCAAATTTTGTTGCGAGTATCATGTTTTGGTGTTGCGAGTATGATAGCTAGGGTTTTGCGAGTATCATTTTTCTTCTTTGTATTTGCGAGTAAGCTTAAGTCTCTGCGAGTATCAAGTATTTGCGAGTAAGCAATTTGTGGGTTGCGAGTATCATACTTGGCAATCATATCTTGCGAGTAAGGATTTAAGTTTCTGCGAGTATTGTTTGATCTATTAGTTGCGAGTATCATTTAATAATTTTTGCGAGTATGAGTCATTTCAAGTTTGCGAGTATGATTTTCTTATGAGTTGCGAGTATGAGTTGTCTTTTGCGAGTATGAAAACCTTTTAGCGAGTATGTACTTAGTTTATTAAATCGTAGTGTCTAGTTTATCGTTTGTCTAAGTTTTCTTTGAGTCGAGTTCTATTTTTCTTATAAGTCGAGTTAGACTTTTATTTCACTTCATCGTTTAACGAGTGAAGTCTGATTTACTTTAAATCTAAACGTTACTCCGTCGAAACTTTCTTAAAATCTTTTAACTTAGTTTACTTCTCTTTCGTTAATTAAAACTAAAAACCTAAAACATTTTATTTACTAATTTCATTTTCATTTCTTTAGTTTACATCTTATTCTCTATACTTTATTTCTCTTAATCATTTTAGTTAATCAATTAATACAAAACCTAAAAACATTCTCTTTATTTATTTCTTATTTCATTTCTTTTACGCATCACTTAACTTTATGTTTTCTTTTCTCGTTCCACTTATTTCTTTTACTCTTGTTCTTTATTTCATTTAAGTTTTAAACAATCTTTCGTAGTATAACTAAAACTAAATCACATCTTTTAAATCCATTCATTTCACATAACTCACGACTCGAGTGACAAGGTCAATTTCAACCCTCGTTGGGACTACGACCCGAGGTTCTTGCTTTCACTAGCTAGGTCTGCCTCGATCAGGAAGGTTCATAAGTCATTCTACAGACCTCAATAAATGGCTTTCCCAAAACTACTTGAGTTAAACTTGCATCGACTATTGGGCGGATATCTTCTACAATCACAAAGTCGGTGACATAGGTAAAATTTCCTACATAAACCGGTAATCCCCTAACTCTTCCTATGAAGTTACTAATCCATCCCTTATCGGGGAACACCCTATACCCAAGTTGGTTTTTCATTATAAGGTTGTATTGGGCTCTAGTCATGATGTTTACGGGCGATCTAGGGTCGATGTAAGCTTTCCACACATGCAAATGTCCGATGTTGCATGGTATGTTGAGATTAGAAGGGTCGCCCACTTTAATAATCGGATTACCTAGGAAGTATGGTGTCTCGGAGTCATCGAATAAATCCTTATAGTATGCCCGCTCTTCCCTAGTTGGTAACCTATTGAAGTACTCCTCTTCATCATCTACTTCTTTACTCTCACTCTTCCTAATTTCCTTATCTACCTCGACTTTTTTAACCTCATCCTTAGGTTCACTATTATCCTCACTCCTATCAATTGGTTTAATAGTGATAACGTTGACGAAGTGGACATGTTTTGATGAAGAAGGGTCCTTGATTTGGGGTCCGCTATTAGTGTTCCTAGCGTCCTTATGTTGAGGTGATAGCACTTGGTTGGTGAGGGCCTTCAATAAGTTGTCAATCTTATTGGTCATCTCTATTTGTTGTTGATTAAATTCGGATGTGAATTTAGCTATACGAGCTTCTTGAGATGCCATAAAATTAGACATTAATCCTTCAAAGTTATTGGTACTACCATAGTTGTTGGAAGGATTGTTGTTGAAGGTACGGTTCGAGGAGGGACCGTTGGGTTGAAAATGATTAGGTGGGTTGGAAGAATTGTTTTGGGGCACGTTTTGGTTTGACTTCCACCTAAGGTTTGGGTGATTTTTCCAAGATGGGTTGTAGGAATCACCGTAAGGGTTTGGCTCGGGTTTGAAAGTGTACCACTTGTCTCCCGCTCCGTCGGTACGCGAGGATGCATAGTCCGCAAAAGCTTGTTCGGGAGTTCCATGCAATCACGAGTGTCGTGGGGACCACTACATAATTCGCACGAAGAAGTGATTTTATTCACTTGGCTTGAAGGGTTAGGAGCCTCGTAGGATTTCATGAGAAACTTGACTTGGTCTTCAAGTTCTATGATCCTACGGTCGGAAGTGCTTAAATTATTCGAAGGCAAAGATATTGCCTTGACCGTTTTATTCAAATCACGGGGATCATTCCAACTTTCGTTGTCATAAAGAGCAAGATCTTCTAGGAGATCCCATGATTGTTCCGCACTTAGATCACGTAGCTTACCACAGGCCGCTTGGTCAATGGTTTGCCTCGTGGGGAGATTGATATGGTCATAGAAGATTTGGACTTGAATCCAAAGGTCTATGCCATGATGAGGGACTTTTTGGAGTAAGTCCTTTAATCGAGTCCATGCCTCGTAGAGGGTTTCGCCTTGACGTTGTTGGAACATCAAGATATCATTCCTTAGCTTGGTAGTTCTTCCTGGTGGGAAAAATTGAGCAAGGAAACGAGTGGTGAGATCATCCCAAGAGGTGATGGATCTGGCGAGAAGACGCTCAAGCCATTGACTAGCTTGGTCCCGCAGAGAGAATTGAAAGAGACGCAATCGGGTCGTCTCTCGAGTGGCAACATCAAGGTCTATAGAGTCTACAATTTTGAGGAAATCCTTGAGATGTTGATTTGGATCTNTATTCAAATCACGGGGATCATTCCAACTTTCGTTGTCATAAAGAGCAAGATCTTCTAGGAGATCCCATGATTGTTCCGCACTTAGATCATGTAGCTTACCACAGGCCGCTTGGTCAATGGTTTGCCTCGTGGGGAGATTGATATGGTCATAGAAGATTTGGACTTAAATCCAAAGGTCTATGCCATGATGAGGGACTTTTTGGAGTAAGTCCTTTAATCGAGTCCATGCCTCGTAGAGGGTTTCGCCTTGACGTTGTTGGAACATCAAGATATCATTCCTTAGCTTGGTAGTTCTTCCTGGTGGGAAAAATTGAGCAAGGAAACGAGTGGTGAGATCATCCCAAGAGGTGATGGATCTGGCGAGAAGACGCTCAAGCCATTGACTAGCTTGGTCCCGCAGAGAGA
This sequence comes from Artemisia annua, assembly GCA_014162995.1. NCBI lineage: Eukaryota > Viridiplantae > Streptophyta > Magnoliopsida > Asterales > Asteraceae > Artemisia > Artemisia annua. The sequence continues at coordinate 55,119 of LBNU01021334.1, read as the reverse complement.
ATTGAAAGAGACGCAATCGGGTCGTCTCTCGAGTGGCAACATCAAGGTCTATGAGTCTACAATTTTGAGGAAATCCTTGAGATGTTGATTTGGATCTTCGGAACAAAGTCCATAGAATGCGCATCCGCTTTGCACCAACCCGATGGTGTCGGATCGCAAGGGAGTGACATTGGCTCCTTGAGTGAGCTCAATGGTGTTTTGATAGCTATGGTGGCTAGGACGGGAATACTCTCCTAAGGTACGGACTCTTGGAGGTTGGTTTGGTTGTGGTGGGTTGTTTGCTTGAGGTGGGTTGTTGGGATCAAGGATGTTACAACCTTCCATGATGGCGGATGGTAATGGTTACGAACAAAAACACGAAGAAAATAGATAGACTAAAGAAATCCTAGAGAAATAAAATAAAAATCTCACTAGAAAGGAATCTAGTGAGTAGACCTAATAAAATAAAAATTCAACCTAAACAATAACTATTCCCCGGCAGCGGCGCCAAAAACTTGATACGCGGGATTGCGACCACACAAACAGGTTTTACCTCTCGAGGGATCTCAAGAGGCTTACAACCCCACCAGGCAGTGTACCTGACCGATGTAGTATAGTATAGTGAGTAGACCTAATAAAATAAAAATTCAACCTAAACAATAACTATTCCCCGGCAGCGGCGCCAAAAACTTGATACGCGGGATTGCAACCACGCAAACAGGTTTTACCTCTCGAGGGATCTCAAGAGGCTTACAACCGCACCAGGCAGTGTGCCTGACCGATGTAGTATAGTGTAGTGGTAAGTACGGGGGATTGATCGTTCTCCACAGGGAATAGAGTTCGTTAAGTGTGAAAAACTACTCTAATAGGTCTAAGGGTGAGGGAAGATTATTTTTGTATTTTTATATTTTTTGAAAGCAAGTAAAATCTCGGGTTTGAAGGAGTGGGCGGAATTATTTGCTAGCCAACTAACCCAAAAACTACTATTGCAATTAAAAATAAAATGACAAGAAAATAAAAGGTTTTGAAACTTATATGGAGACAAGTGTGTTTACTTAGATTTCTTTACTCCCTAACTATCTTTTACCGGTTTGTTAGTGTGTATTAATTGCGTGGATGATGGGTGTATTCCTTAATACCATTCGTGGGGTGGCGTACGTACTTCCCCAACTCTATAAGCTCCTACTTCACTCCTATGTCGAGCCGGCTAAGAAGCTCCTAACATGGGATCATTAGAATTCGCTCATGCATTAAATACAACCATAATAACCTAGTACGCATTGGTTCATGTTTCTTAAGACGTTCAAGCAAGTTACCGTATAGGAGGTTAGCCAGTTTTCTTAAGCCTAACATCGATAAACAATCATCCAATACAATTAATAACACACCAACAACCAATAATCAATAGTTAGGTTTCATTAGATCTAAGCAAACACAAGATAAATCTAGCCTAGCATGTTAATTGAAAGACAAGCATAAGATATAATTAACCAACACATAGACATATTGATTAATTTGAATGGAGACTTATCTTTAATTGAACATGGAAGAATCAAGGGTGAAAAACCCTTGAAAAAGCTGTCAAAATCGTCTAGGGTTTGTTCCCAAAAAGTTGCACACTAATGAAGGAAAAATAGAAAAGTATATATAGAAAATACACTCTGACGGCGTCAGCTTATACATCCTGACGCTGTCAGCTCGCAGTCATTAGGGTTCTCGCATCACCTAGATCCATCTCTGAAGCCGTCAGTTGTAAACTTGCTCTGGGCCGTCTCTCTTTAACATTACACCTGACGGCCTACACCTTGTAACACCTGACGCCGTCAGGTGTAAACATCATATTTTCTTCTTAGGGCGTCTAGTGTAGTCTGATTCCACTCCTTTGTCTTGGTTGGCTGACGGCGTCACCTTGTGACTTCTGACGCCGTCAGGAAGGATTTCCAGCATTCTTTTGAGACTTTGTCGTTTTCTTCACTTTATGCTCCAAAAACGTCCAAAATGATGTGTGTTCCAGAATTCTTCTCAAAAGTACCTAAAATGACAAAAGGAACGATTTAGGGCAATATTTGATCATATTATCACGAATTAGGGCTTAAATGACCCCCTAAAACGGGTACACTTTTCACCTCATCAATGAGCCATCTTGTGATATTCATTTCTTTCGCCGCCCATCCAAGCCAAAGTCACTTCGGACCTGAGATAAACATGCTAAAAGTCAACAACAATGTTGAGTGAATTCATAGAGTTTAATAAGTAATAAGTTGAATACAAGTATTATTCATCGGGCGACAAGGTAAAATTTGCCATTTACCACATACTCTCAATATTATGTGACCGTTATATGTGAGCGCTTCTCACCTGGTCAAGCCCGCCAAGCCTAATATGCATATTTATAATACTAGCGTTTCCCTACGAAATTAACGGTTCATGATGGGGACTTAATTGGCAAGAATTACTCAATATCTATAATCATGTAATCGGGTCCAGCATACCAAAAACTACTTGTATTCAGTTTGTATAACTAGCATGTATCCCCCTCGCGAGGTTTATTAAACATTTAAATGAGTAAAGGCGAGGCTATAAACTCACCTTAGGTAGTGGAGTGAAAGAGCACGAATAAAGACAACCGAAGAATCGAATCGAACTAGAAAGGACATATAACAAGAAACATGTCTAAGTGAATGCTAATTTAATAAGAGATTGATTGCATATTATTATACTTGATTCACACATCCAAGGCATTATACTAAGGGTTTTTACAAGTCATATGTTCATGGTTTTCAAAAATAGTAAGTTCCCGAGTTGTTTACCCAACACATTTCCTTAGTTTTACTAGTGGCTGAAAACTTTCCCCGACTTCCAAAAATCACTACTTGCAAACCGTAAGTCCAAATTTTAAGTTCTTTATATGCCTAGTTTCCTTTAAGTCCCTAGTGTACTGTAAAAATAAGTTTACTCAAAAATTTGTAGGTCTATCCACTTATTATAAATTTTCTTTACAGACCTATCCTAAAGAAAAGCGTGACTGAATTTTATGGCTTACCATATCGGCCGCCATTTGAAATCTATAGGTCCTATAAAGGTGAGGCCAATTGGAGGTGATACCTCTATTTGTATAGTACAGGTAGCATATTTGGTTTTCAAAAAGTTATGGAATAAAACTTGACTTAACCCCTGTTTACCAACAGTATACAGAATCTGACCATTTTTACCATAAAAATCACATTTTAATCATCCTAACACTTCTAATGGTGAGCCTTTTTGAAACATGATCCTGAGATATACATCTAGGTCTATATAATTTTTACTAAATTTATAAAGCCACGTTTCATTTTAAAAACATTCAATAATCACAGCCTATAATTTCAGCAATCACAAATCAACCCTAACCTAAACATAACTTATCCCAAACACAATCACCCTTAACCTATGGTCATAATGAATCAAGTACAACATGCTTATGATAAAGAAGGTTTACCTACTGAGGTTAAACCCATACTTAATTGAGTAAGAAAAATCCAATTGCATGTGTGAAAATCAAGAGGAGATGATGAGAGTTACTTACAAAAAGTGATAAATCACAAATAACCTTTCTAGGGCTTGGATTGGAATCGACCCTAATGACACCAAGACTAGTGAAATCTTCAATTCAATCTTCACAAATGATTACCCAATTGATTAAACAAAGCCCTAATCAAGTCTTGAAGAAAAACACCAAGAAACTCTATGGAAACTTTAAGAAAATCTTCTAAATTTCGAATAAAAACACCATCTTTTGCAAGGATCTTCAAGAGGATGTTGTGGTGTATAAATTGATGATGAAAAATCACAGAGATGGTGGTGTTTTGTGATGAAAATTGGCAGCCAAGGAGGAGAGGAGGAAGATGAAGTTGGATTGTTTTGTTGGTGAGATTTGCATGGAGAAATCAATGAGTAGATTGCTTTGAAAATGATAAGTGTGGGATATGATAGGGTATTAAAGGGGGTGGACGGTTTTGGGGGCTCCATGATTGTATTTTATTTTTGTTAAAACAAACATAAGTGTTAGCCTTGAAAATAATGTTATAGTCGGGAATTGCATTAGTTTATTAGTAAAGGGACTTAATGTGTCAACTATGTAAAGTATGACACTTGGTCACCTATAAATAACCTCCTAGTTCCATCTAGGAGGGTTGGATGTTCATTTTGTATCTTGAGGTGTGTGTGGTTTCTCCTCTTTCTCTCTCTAGAAAACACACACACCTTCCCCAATTCTTTAATCTAATATACCATGTTTAACCTTTATTTCGAGCATCCCCGACCTCAATGACACTTGGTCACCTTTAAATAACCTCCTAGTTCCATCTAGGAGGGTTGGATGTTCATTTTGTATCTTGAGGTGTGTGTGGTTTCTCCTCTTTCTCTCTCTAGAAAACACACACACCTTCCCCAATTCTTTAATCTAATATACCATGTTTAACCTTTATTTCGAGCATCCCCGACCTCATGAATATAGATTCTTGGTCATAACAATAAGTATCAATTGTATGACATATATAAGTGTTGGAGTGGATTATGTAATGTAATTAGTAGTATTTAGGGGTTTTAGATGGTAATTTGAAAGGGTGAAAAGTGGTGAACGACCAAGGCTTGAAAAACAAAGATAGAGATCAAATTTAATCAATAATGGATTAATATTTGGTGTATTAGTGTGTTTGTGGGATTTAAATCAAGCGTACAGTCTTAAAACCGCGAATTATGCAGTACCGGGTGACCTGAAAACGTGAATTTTAGAAAAGTGTTATACAAATATTATGAAATTTTTAAGAAGTGTTAAAATGCTTAATTTTAGTATTTCATGGGAGCCTTGGGTTTGCCGGAGTGTTAAAACGAAATTAAAAATCAAAAACGCATACTGAAAACACGAGTTGTTACCAAAATTTAACGTAATCGTGAAACGAAATGAAAAATGTGACATATAGAAACTTTTGAATATTAGGAGTATATGATGGAATATTAAATCACTAATAACATGAAATAGGATTGGAATCCTAACACGGAACTTGAATAGCTAGAAACGCGAAAATCGTTAAATCGGGTGAAAAGTAAAAATGAAATTTTTACTCAAGTGGAAATAGAAATAGAATATGAATTAGATATTGACCTTGAAATTATGAAATTTCACAGATACCCCTAGAAAAACCCTCAGAGCCATTCCTTTCGTTTCTTACTCCTTTGTTAAAATGTTTCGTTACACCCTTACACCTTAGCCTACCCTGTAGATTGAAATCCGTGGTTAGTTACTTTAGGAAAAGTGTGTTTCCTTACATTACCTGTGTTCGCGTGAGTAATTCATTATCTTTGGTTAGGTCGGGAAATTGCACAATGCAATTGGAGTGAAAGTACATATTGTATATTTTTAGTTTATTTTTCGTGTGTTTACTACTTTCACTCTTACAGTTATTTCTGAAAGTTAAGAAAAGTATGGAAAAATTATCCGGAAAGGATGTGATAGAAAAAGTTGTGAAATTTTACACAAGTAAAAAAAATCGGAAAAATAGAAAAGAAAAAAAAAGAAGAAAAAGTTGGAAGTTTGTTTTAGCCAACTTATGTAAAGTTTTGTAAAGTGGAGATATCACCACTATTTGTTGTTGTATATTATATTTATGATTGAATGGGAGTTGGCCTTTACGGGAACGCCAACTAAGGTTATTCTTTGTTTAAGATTTTATTGAGTATAATTGTGTTTACCTAAAGCGCGAGTTACATGAGTCAAAAGCGTGACTTATTCAATGATATGAGTCTTATTCACGGGATGGTTGGGAAAGTAATTAACCACATTTAAGATTTTAATCTATTTGTTTTTTTTATTTTTATTTTACACCAATTTATATCCCAAATATTATCCATACCATATATCATTCTTCATCCGAACCTTTGATTTATTGAGATTAAGGATTTGAGCAATCTTAAGTATCGTAGTCGTCGATTCGTTTATGTATTTATGATTTTGTCGCCCTTTTTGACATAATATAATTGGTGAAGATTACTTGGTCCTATCTTTAGCCTATACGAGTTAAGGAATTGAGCAATTGTGAGTATCGTGGTCGTGGATTCGATCATGTATTCGTGATTTTGTCGCCTTTTCTGGAATATGAGATCGATAGAGATTAAAAAGGATGATCAACCTTTAACCAACTAACCCATTTTACCACTTTAGACTTGTTACTCCTTAGCTTTAGTGTGGGAGATGCGTATACTTGTCAAGCTTATGATAGAATATTCGTCACAACTAGCAACTAAACAATTTAGAATTGTTTTATACTGAAAAAATTATTTTGTTTTTACTTCATTAAGTGGTTGGTTGTGTGATTATGATAAAACGAATACGTGCTTAACTATTAAACACAAATCCTAATACTTTTTAGGATACATTTTCATAAGATTAAATTTAAGGTTTACTTGGGGACAAGTAAAGTTCAAGATGAGGGGATATTTGATGAACTCAAATAAGTACATTTTATTGTCATCATTTATCCTATCTAATTAACTTGTTTTACCTTATTATGTATGAGAATCGGTGCTTTAATGTTTACTTTAGTGATTCTCAGGTAAACACAGGTAAAAGGTGAAACATGGCAATTTTGGACTAATTGCGGAGCAAAATGAGCAAGATGTCAAAAGTCTACTGAAACCGAGAAGATGCGCCGTATCTAACTCAATAGATACGCCGCAATATCATACTTAGGTCAATTCGAAGACCATTGCCTAACTTTGAAGAATGCGCCGCATGGGATTCTACCATGCGCCGCATATGAAACTTTGGTCAAAGAAGAAGATCAAGCTCGTTCTACTCCAGATACGCCACATCACACAATTGACATACGGCGTATTAGTATCAAGACTTCACCAGAAACAATCCAAGACAACTAAAGGACATGCGCCACATAAAGATTCAAGTTACGCCGCATCTAATGGCGGTGTACGAATATTCCAGAATATAATAAGCTTGGACCCCACGCGAAGTTAAGTCAATGCGCCGCATCTGATCATTACATGCGCCGCATCGAACCCTCAGACAGAAACTATAAATACCCCAAGACCTAGACGAATTTGATGTGCACCGTATGTGACAACCGTGATTTTAGCGGGTTAGTTTGACTAATAGTTTCGACCATTTGACTTTGTTTGGTGTGAATTAAGTGTTTATGTGGAGTATATGTGTGAGATATGTATAATATATTTACGATAAGTATGAATATGGCACTAAATCCCTGTTTGTGTAAGGTTGTTCTTATGATTTGAGTAGTATTGATTTTGGGTAAGTTCATTTTGATCGCCTTTTGTGGTGTAGAAATGACTTGTGTAGTTTTGGTGTTTCGTGGTTTTTAGTCTTCGTTCAAGTGTTTGAACGTTAGTAAATTACGAGGAGATTGTTTTTATGAGTTGTGTTTATAAAGAGTGTGAAAATCTATTTTTGGAAACTTTGTTTTGAAAATGATTATTTTTCGGATTGTCGCAAAATTTAGGTTTATCGCGAATGACGTTAGGTTTTGTTATGAGAATACATAAAATATGAAAAGTATGAGGTTTTGAGTGTAATAAATAAATTTAATAATATATATATATATATATATATATATATATATATATATATATATATATATATATATATATATATATATATATATATGGTGTATAAAATCGGCTAGGGAAAAAAAAATAAGGAAAAAGGAAACCCAATTGTAGTCCAATTACAATTCAAAGCCTTAAGGGTTATCCATAAATAATATAAATACAAAACCAAAGCTCCCAAATCCCTTTTTCCTGCAAATTTGGATCGACCACAAGGGGAGCATAAGAAAAAATTAGGGTTTTGCTTTTGAAGCCAAAAATCATGCGTAAGATTGTGATTGTGATTTGTTGGAAGCTGCTGAGTTAAGGTGAGTTCATAGTCCCATACTTTTTACTTTGTTTTACACTTGGGATGGAAATGATGCTTGTCTTAAATATTTTGAGTTACTGTGATTATGTGTGTTCGAAAGCTTGGACTTATAATGTTATCGTATGTATGCTATATGTGATGGTTATTATGATGTGATGGTTATATGTTGTGATTATCGTGTATTATCGGGAATTATCAGGCATGCGTATCAGAGACTCAATTGGGAGGATTTTTTGTCCTATTGCTCGCGTATGCGACCTAATTGATGTCTATATTGGAGCGGGGGTCACGTTCCGGACCGGATGTTGTGAATTTGGATCGGGGGACACGTTCCGTCCTAATGGTTGCCTTATGTGTATTGGTTGTCCTTATCTTGGTTGAAGTACATGTTAGCTTATATGATAACTGTAATTGTATGTCCAGCTATATTTTATGATCACAGTGAACTGGTTGCCTTGAGAGTGTATGTGTGTCTTAAACCTATGAGTCTCACCAACATTATGTTGACGTTTTAAGCATCATTTTCAGGTGAACATTCTAAGGATAAGATAGAAGGAAGCGACTAGAAGAGACTTTAGTTGCATTTGAGAATGAATTATCTGCGTGTTTGGATTTGTATTCGTTTGACTTTGTTGAAGATACCTATGGATTATGGTTTGGTTATTTTATTTTGGGGTATTGTTACAACACTTTGTGTTTGTACTTTGCTCTATTTTATGTGCATGTAGTATTTCTCTATTTAGACACCAGGTGTTGTGATGATATCCATGAAGTTACACACTCACGTTTCTGCCTTGGCAAGGTGTGACAGATTGGTATTCAGAGCCAAGGTTATAAAGAATTAGGTGGTTTAACCTAGACTATAACCTAGGGGTCCCTCATATAGTTGCATTTAGGACCTATGTGTATGTATAGTATCTTACATGTCTATTTTCCTAATATATGAGATGTTTATTTGAGTTTTTTGGACGTCCGATGTTTTTTGATATTTAGTTTCGTATATGTCATTGTTTTAGTATGGCATCTCCTGCACGTAGCAAGTTTCGTTGGACTATCGTTGTCGCTACGGGTTGCAAGAGAGTTGGTAGGATGAAGCGGGTCAACAGAAGGATCCTAGTCCCTGCTAGCATGCTTCCGTGTGCGATTGAAGAGGAGTTAACCTTAGAGAATGTGGATGGAAAGGAGATAGAAAGGTACGAGACAAAGGTGGCCGATAAGGAAGGCTTCACCACTAAGTACCCTGGAAAGTGTCCCCAATTCCTAGAAGATGGGGGAGTGGTTTGGGCTAGACCCCGTGATGTGCATGAGTTTGTAGATCGTGTGGAGGATGAAGAGAGAAACCTCAGTGATGGCTTTGCTAGTCATCCACTACCATAGATCGAGGGAAACAAGAATGGATGGATAAGTGAAGAGGGAGAGTGTAAGGAAGAGTATGAGGTGGACTCGGATCTAGAGTCTATGGCGGCTAGTAGATTAAATCCCAACTGATTGATAGGGGCAAGTGCTAGGGTAGAGCATGAGCCATTGTGCGACGTCTTATGTTTTGTGTTGTGATTTGAAATTCTTATATTGTCTTTTTCCGTCTGGAGCCATGTTGGAGCACGATTACTCTTGAGTTTTGTATCGATCTTATCTGAGTGATTTTGATTATAGTGTTTACTTGATTGTTGGAATTGTTCCAAGAGAGAGATGATTGTTTGCATGAAGTGTTGTCATAGGAGGGAGTACACTTGTGAAAGGGGGCATAGATAATTATGGTGGCCAACATAATTATACATGCGTCACAACACAAGTGGACTTGCAAGTATGATAGCATGGATTGTGATGTTTATTAGGTGCTATGTGATATATGTGCGTTATCATTAAGATGTGTGGTTTTGGAAGTAAGTATGCGTGTGGAATAAGCCTTATAACTGTGGTCGCGAACATAATTATAAGGGTATCACACCCGTGGACTTGTGACCATGATTACATTGATTGATGTTTGTTGTTATATGTTATGGTAGATGTTATGTGATATCATGTTGATGATGGCTGTATGGATGGAGAAGTGTTCTCTTAACCATTTGGGCAGTGGTTATACGTTGAGGTGTAGGTGGTAAGATTCCATCCTACATATCATATCCTGATACCTCAATTATCGGTTGGTACTAATGTGGTGACGTTAAAATGATTTGTTTGCTAGACTCTTTGTTTGTATACCTAATTCTCTGGATGGCATCCCTATTTGTACCATGATGGTACGGATGCCTTATCCTTCCTATTCGGTGTCTTGATTGATATTAGTCATTCGGATTTGTTTTCATTGGGAATTGGTTCGTTTCTCTGGTTATTCCTTGCATTTATTCTGCGAATGAGTATTATATTGTTCTTCGAGTACAATTGGTTCCTGATAAGTTGGTGCGGATATTTAATCCCTCCTTTACACACCAATTGGTTTGTGTGACATGTTGTGCGATCTGATAGTATCGATGTTTTTTTTCTATGATCTTAATTCGACTGTTGTACGAATGAGTCTTTACGTTCTTCGCTTGGTTTGCAATGTATTGGCGTGAGTGTTCACTGGTATGAGTTAGCTTGATGATTATTGTGATTGAAGTAGTTTGTGGTAGAGAGGTAGAAGCTGATAAAGTTATTCGTGGGTGTACTATAATGTTAGAGGGTATTCTGTTATGGAAGTCTTGATGTGGTGATAGGGATGAATTGGTTGGCTAGGTATAAGGCTGAAGTAATATGCCATGAAAAGGTGGTTCGTATCCCTTTAGAGAATGGCGATGTACTACGAGTACAAGGGGTTTATTCTGCCTAGTCATTCCTTGTAGGGAACATCTGGGTTGTTTGTTAAGAAGAAGGATGGTTCGTACAGGATGTGTATTGGCTATCGGGAGTTGAACAAGTTAACGGTTAAGAATCGGTATCTTCTTCCTAGAATTGGTAATATCTTTGACCAGTTGCAACTCGATTTTTTCTCGAAGATAGATCTGCGTTTTGGTTATCATCAGTTAAGAGTGTATGAGGAGGATATCTCGAAGACAGCTTTTAGGACTCTTTATGGACACTTTGAGATCACGGTTATGCCTTTTGGGTTGACAAATGCACCTGCGGTATTCATGGAGTTGATGAATCGCATGTGTAAGCCTTATTTGGATAAGTTCGCGATTGTGTTCATTGACGATATCTTAATCTATTCTAAGACGAAGGAGGAGCATGGAGAACATCTGAAGTTGATACTTGTTTTGCTAGAGAATGTGAAGTTGTATGTCAAGTTCTCGAAATGCGAGTTTTGGTTACAAGAGGTATATTTTCTTGGACGTGTGGTGAATAGTCAAGGTGTACATGTGGATCTTAGTAAGATTGAAGCGGTCAAAAAATTGGAAGGATCCTACGACGCTGTCTGAGATACGCTCTTTCTTAGGATTGGCTGGGTGCTGCAGAAGATTTATAGCGAACTTTTCAAAGAATGCTAAACCCCTCACTTTGTTGACTTAGAAGAACAAGAAGTATGTTTGGGGAGAAGAACAGGTGATGGCTTTTCAGCCGCTAAAGGATAGTTTGTGTAATACACCTATTCTGACGTTACCAGATGGGACAGATAATTTTGTGTGTATTGTGATGCGTCGAATCAAGGTTTTGGGTGTGTACTAATGCAGAGAGGGAAAGTGATAGCTTATGCTTTCCGACAACTCAAGATCCATGAGAAGAATTATACCACTCATGATCTAGAGCTTAGTGTNGACGATATCTTAATCTATTCTAAGACGAAGGAGGAGCCTGGAGAACATCTGAAGTTGATACTTGTTTTGCTAGAGAATGTGAAGTTGTATGTCAAGTTCTCGAAATGTGAGTTTTGGTTACAAGAGGTATATTTTCTTGGACGTGTGGTGAATAGTCAAGGTGTACATGTGGATCTTAGTAAGATTGAAGCGGTCAAAAAATTGGAAGGCTCCTACGACGCTGTCTGAGATATGTTCTTTCTTAGGATTGGCTGGGTGCTGCAGAAGATTTATAGCGAACTTTTCAAAGAATGCTAAACCCCTCACTTTGTTGACTTAGAAGAACAAGAAGTATGTTTGGGGAGAAGAACAGGTGATGGCTTTTCAGCCGCTAAAGGATAGTTTGTGTAATACACCTATTCTGACGTTACCAGATGGGACAGATAATTTTGTGTGTATTGTGATGCGTCGAATCAAGGTTTTGGGTATGTACTAATGCAGAGAGGGAAAGTGATACCTTATGCTTTCCGACAACTCAAGATCCATGAGAAGAATTATACCACTCATGATCTAGAGCTTAGTGCGGTTGTATTCGCTCTCAAGAATTAGAGACATTATTTGTATGGCACGAAGAGTATTGTTTACACTGATCATAAGAGTCTTCAGCATATTTTTACTCAGAAGGAGTTGAATAGGCATGAAAGAAGATGGATTAAAATGTTTAGTGATTATGATTGCGAGATTCGTTATCATCCTGGAAAAAAAACGAATGTGGTGGCTAATACGTAAATAGGAAGGAGAGGATTAAGCTTAAACGTGTGCGAGCTATGAGCATGACATTGCAGTCAGGAATTAAGAGTAAGATATTGGCGGAGCAATAGGAAGCTCTCAAAGATGAGAACGCTATGGTTGAGATGTTGTGTGGGTTAGATCAATAAATGGAGAGAAAGGAGGATGGTGGACTATATTTCCTAGATCTAATATGGGTTCCACTAGGAAAATGTCACAACCCGTAAAATTCTGGTCATTTTCCCGAACTTTCTTATTTACTATTCATCGGTTACTATTCATCGTTTACTATTCACCGGTCACTATTCATCATTTCACTATTCATCATTTTCGGACTCCGTTAGTGATTCCGAGAAGCGTTACTATTCACATGACACTATTCATCCCGGGCGGGAAAACACTATTCATGGTCGTCATACATTTCATCGTAAACCTAGTTTACGGGTATTCAAATTCGAGCAACCGGTT